>APFE031016430.1:129105-220482 GCA_000404065.3 Pinus taeda | reverse complement strand
AATGCATTTGAGCTCAGCATTCCCCCATTCCTTGGCCTGCACCCAGTGTTCAATGTGGACCGCCTTCGGCCATACTTTCCACCATTACTAAACACATCCGACATTGCAGAACAACTCACACCGACAAAGTTAAATCCAAATTGCATGGAACAAGCTGCAACTGATCGGATCATGGACACACAGATCAAGCACACTCGCCAGAAGAATATCCAACTGTATCGAATTGTCAAAGCAGGCCAACTCCTTCACCGAGCAAGTGGCTCACCAGGGACTGAGTTCAGCAGAAGTTTCCTCATCTCATGGAGGAACTCAACGCAATGGGGACCATTGCTTCATAAGGGGGGAGGAATGATCAAGGTGGACATTGGTGGCCACTCGCCAAGTTCACTTGGACCCCCACCATTGTTTCTTTTAGCTTTTCAGTTTCCTTAATTATAGCACAGTTTATAGTTTTTAGCAGGTTTTCAGGTCCTGAACTTCCGGAACCGTTTTGAGGCCTTAAATGACGTTTTTTGGGAAAATTGGGAGCAACATGGTTCCATGGACCGATGTTGCTGTTCTCTTCCCAAAGTTGTAGTTTTTGGATAGATCTTTCTAACGAGATATTGTATGCATCAAACGGAGATAGTATGCCAAAGTTATGACCCCAGTAAGTTGATGTACCAATTTACCCAAACGGGGCCCACAGTTTGGCGTTTCATCTTCTAGGGTTAGGTTTTTGGATGTTTAGGGTTTTCCATTGTTTCTCAACAATAAATAGGCCTTCAAGCCTCATTGTGTCACAGTTGAGAGGCATGTAGCTGCCACATATCTTCTCAGAGATAAGCTACCATCACCCTACCTGGCTTATTTCCATTTCTGTTTGTAAGCATATTTCAGTATTTTACATTAATGACACGAAGTATTATTTCCGTTGTATCTTTGTGTTTATGGTTATCTCTGTAATTTGTTGTGTTCCTGTTTAAATCCGGAACAGAGCTACTCATTGTCATCATCCTTGGAATAGATCTCTTGAGAAGAACTCGCACTTGTTTCTTTGGCTAGTTTCGAATGCATTTTGAAATTTGGAGCTAATTCGCATGTCTTATTTGGAGCTATTTCTTGGATCTTGCATGGATATATTGCATGTCATCTTGTAAGTACTTAATGTTGATGGAATTTTTCTCTTGAATTTGTTTAATGTATGGAATTGTTGCTTCTAGAATGTGCTAATTGTGCCCTAATTATTGAAAATTAATTTTGGAAGGCTTTCTAATTGAGCATTGCATATGTTATTCAATGTATGGCATGTAATGAATGTTCCTAGTGGAGGAAATTCTTGAACTCTCCATTAGATTCCATTATCTTTGAATTGGGTAAATGATTAAACGTGGTACCTCAAGAATCAATTTTAAGCCTCCATAGAGATGATTTAGCTCATCTTAAACATCCTAAAACTCCATATGCCCAAAGGACAAGGCACTAATCCAAGTCCTTGGTGGTCATCTCTACTTTTAATCCATAATTTTTCCTCTTAAAATTCAGTCCTTTTAAGGCTAGGGTGAAAATCTAGGGCTTGCAGCGAAATTTTAGGTGGGAGACTTTTTGGGAATCCGATAACCTAAACATCAAGCTTAGGGTCTAGGCTACCTATGCTCCAAGTTTGGTGGGCATCCACTCGAGTTTCATTCATAAAATTCTTGCCCTAGGTGTTGCTCTAAGAGGGAAAACCTAGTTTCTTCTCCCTCAACTTGGGGACTTCTTCAGAGGTTGTATGAGCTTAGTACTTGTTGAAGTATATCTCAAGAAGCCTTTTCTCTCAGGCCTAGACTTTGCAAATACCTATTACCATCAAAAAAACCTCAAAGCCCTAGGTCTTGTCCCTTCTTTTCTAGGGCTTTTCTTAGAAAAGCAATTTGTTTTTTTGAAGCCTTGTACCTTTATTGAGCCTTTCTTTCGAATGAGCTCTAATTTGATCACTTCATGCCCTATAACTAGCATATCTATTCTAAGTGATCTCCTTCCTATAGGAACTCCTCCAATTGGCGAAAATATGTAAAGAGAAGGGGACCTTGGCTGTGGTGACGGTGGGCCATTGTCCTATTGTTAGCACTCAGTCTAGATTTTTGTCTTATAAGGTTTCCTTCTCCAAGGCCTACTAGATTTTGTGATAACGGATCCTACTGTCATTCTTGTTCTATTGTTGAAGATCTTTTACGTAATTCCTTAATAATGAATGTGAATACAAATGGATTCTAAGTAAAAATCATTAGAAGTAATTACCAATTGGAAGACCTATGAAAAATCAACAAGAAGCAGCAAATTTGTTCTTTCATAGAGCCTGAGTGCACTGTGGGATACCAAGGAGCAACATTTCAGACAGAGACACCAAATTTCTTAGTGTATTTTGGACTACATTGTGGCAGAAGATGGCCACCAAGTTAAAAAGGTCTACAACATTCTATCCACAGATAAATGAGCAAACAGAAGTAGTCAACAAGACTTTGGTGCAGCTTTTGAGGTGTTACAATCAGAAGCATCCTAAGCCCTAGGATGAAAATCTGATCTATATACAGCAGTTTTATAACAGAGCAATTGTAAGATACCCTCTTAGGATGCCTCAAATTTCTCCCTTAAAATTTATGAGTTTGCTATGAGTTTTCAGTGACACAATTAGTCAAAGAGTTTGAAGATATTTGGTTGTACGTAGTTTTCTTGAATTTGTTTGAAGGATAGACATTACATCAATTGAATATCCATAAGGGAAACTTCAGTCCAGCAACATATCTTTTATTAAAACTCAAAAAAATGCATAGGATACACCAGCAGTGGTAAACACAGATATTCTTCAATCTATGAGTTGATATTGTAATAATCGAAAGATGATTAGCAAATGAGTCCATCCTCCTTTTATAATTTACCAAAATGCTTCTAGACTCCTTTTTTTTAATTATTATTTTATTGGTGGGGGCCATTTTCCACTAAGTGACTTTTGTCTCCATTTTAATAAAATAATAATTTGCTGCCAATCTCCAATAAAATAATACTTGCCACCTTTCTCCAGAATAATATTTGCCCCTTTACTTAATATCACCAAAATTAGGCAAAATTCCCATGTGTGATTTTGTTCAATGCCCTATAACCTATACACATGCGCCAAGTCCCATCCTTCTTTGGCACAATGATGATGGGTGACCCATTTTAATTTTCTACTGTTATATGTTGTTACAATCACTTCAGCCCAATTCTTAACTTCAATTAGCAATCTTTCCAGAACAATTTAATCTTTCAATGATCATTAGCAATTGTAGATAGAACAGTAAATGCAATGAACAGTAAGAGACAATCAAGAGCAACAAGAAAAACAAGGATTTGGTCAAAGACCAGGGAAAACCCCCACAAGGGAGCAAACCCTTACAAATTCTTCTTCTTATTAGATTGTCATAAAGTGTTCAGCAAAGAGAGTACATCAATGATCCAATTTCATCAACAAGAGTCAAAGTCAAGCTCTGATTTATCCAACAAAATAACCAACCAATATCCAAGAAGATGAGACAATAGTCAAATCTGGTCAATGGTAAAAGTCTGCAATTCTGTCCACATCAACAGCAGTCAAAGTGTGCCCTAACCAGTCAACAAGTCAGCAGCTAAAGTCCTCCAATGAAGCTCGGTCAAAGGTCATCAAACTCGGCCTCCTTTGTTGGTCAAACAAAGGTCAAAACAGTCCTAATCCAAGTGGTCAAACCTGGTCAACAGAGAGAGAGTCCCTGCGGTTAAGGTCTGCAATCAAGCCTGCAGTCAACGCGGGTCAAAGTGCCCAGAAAGTCTCAGATTTTGTACCAAACAATGCGGCCTAGCAAAACAGAATTTCTCCAAGGAAGAACAAAGTCAAAACATACCCAAAACATCAAGGTCAACATTGGTCAAAGTCTCCTGCTCGGAAAGTCAACGCATAAATTTCAGAGCTGCCCAAAGACCCTCGCAAGTGTGAAGAGAAGATGTTGCCTCAGACCTGTACGAACCGATCAGATGTGGGAAGAGAAGAGATGATTGATTGTGATGCCAAATGAGGTGTGCCTTAACTTGTATTTATATGCGTTAGAGGAGGGCTAATTAGCCTTTAGGCCGACCTTGACCTTTGTGCCATTGTGGGTTTTTTGCTTCAAAAATCAACTTTTCCTTCACCAAATTGAGTGCTTCCAGGAGCAATTTTAGGCCTCTCTGAATCAGGAATATGGTACAAAAGTATCACCACATTGTTGGTGTGCAAGAGCCACTCATATATAGACTTGACATCATCACAAAAAATGCTAAGTTTGACTCTCACAAGCACAGTGTTAGTTTGAGTTACTCTTATACAAAAATTAGGTTTTTAACAAATCTCTGAATCATGGAATACTTTAGCAAACACACTATGCTTGGTCAAGATTTGGTTACATATACTAAGGGTTTAATGTTTTACTCCCCCCTTATTCCAAATTACATTTCTTTCATCTTTTGTTGGGTCTGACTTATGCTGCATTGTGTAGTGGTTATGCCTAGGTATTGGTAACTGCAAGATTGTAATATACAGGAGCAAAAGTCTCAGGAAGCTTCTTTTCACTGTGTCGAGTATCCATCACCTATCAAGAGGTGGGAATCTGTTTACGCATTTTTGGCATGTGATCACCCAGCCCAACTTAATGGACATGACAGCTCAACTGCTTATCAACAGCTTTCTTGCAGGATAAGGGAAAGACAATTGGCAAAAGGTATTTTGGAGCAGCAAAATGCAACACTTACTAAGCCAGAGCTTGGAAGCATGAACACTTCGAAATTTACACTTAATACTTTAATGATTGGGATGATAAATCACATGAAGTTTCAATTCACTTGATAACATAAAAAAAATATGCATTCAATGAGCCTTGCTTCTTTGTACACTGCTGCAGTTATTTAAAAATTCTGTATATTTAACATACTCCTCAGCTATCATATATTTTTTCCCATATAATAGTTTGTGTCAAAAAGGAAGATTACATAGTTACTCCCTTGCAGACATCACGGCTTCCTCTGAAAAGGTAATAATGAAATTTATGACATCCAAATAAGAGTACAATTCAGAATCATTTTTATTTCATTTTGAAATTAGAGGTTTGTGAAACTTACCATACAGCACAAAACTTGTAAAGAACTGTAAAATTCCGGCCACAAAAGAATTGTCCTTATTAAATTGAGCAGACTCGATGCTATTCTTGCCATGTGCATCATCAGGTCGCAAATATGTTTGGTTCTTGTAGTCCTTGGACAGCAAGATAGAAAATGCACAACTGCTAACAAGTGACAGTATAATAAGAAGTAATAGCTGGAATATAACCAGTTTATCTAAGCGCTTCTCCATCCTACTGCGTTTTGAGGGTGGGTCAGTTGAGTTCATCATGACCTTAGTTTCATGCCCAGTAAACAAGACTGCTCCATATACAAAGGAAGTATTCTTCAACTTTGAGCCACGTAAAAGGACTTGCATAGGACTGAGATTTAGTACCATAGTTTGCCATATGAGATTTCCCACAAAAGTATAAATAGAGGGATTTGGTAGCTCACACTTAACAATAGCATTAAATTCTTGAAACATGGAACTGCTGGTGAAGTTCCTGGTTTCATCAAGACATTTCCTCAGTTTTAAATTTGTCTCCCCATCTAAGTTCATGGTCTCAACGTAGCATATTCCATCAGAATCACTTGAGGATAAAAAAAGAAGATCAGCAGGGAAAAATTCATCGCGGTTGATCTTTACAATGTTTCCAACCTTCACATCCTTCCAGCGACGTGGTTGGAACCCTTCATTTTTCTCCATCACTTGTACAAGGCGGTTATTGACTTCCTTATCAGCCTTGCCACGACGTACATCTTCAATTGCTTCTTTTGTCATAGCCACTCCAATGACAAAAACAAAAGGTAAAATTGCTGAATATCTATTAACTGGTGAGACTGGTGTGAGAGTAATGGCTACATGAAATGCAAAATAAATATTTGCAACTCTTCGAAACTGCTCAAATAGCCCTTTAGGAAAGAAAGAATACCATGTATACTTAGTGGTTGAGACAATATTATTAGAGTATTCTCCACTGTCGTCTCCTTTCTCATTTATATGAACAACCCAATGGTCTACTAGATTTTTAGCTTGGTGTCCAAAGAGATTCCGGAATACATGAAACATGTTGACAAGATCTGTGGCTTTTGAAGGCAGACTAGTTCAGACTGCAGAGCATGATAGCCACTATTTCTGTATATGTAACCGCTGCCATATTCTCAGATCTATGAATCAACTTATTAGAATGCTTGAAGCCAATCTGCAAAATTAAACATAAAAGATTATTGTAACATTTTTTTTCAGAGAGACAATCAACACGTATATTATATTAAGGAAATATAATGAGCTGTAACATGAAAGGCCATATTAAACCAGCCATAACCAGCCATAACATGCCTATATCAAATTGCAAACTTCCAAAAACAATCCATTGGCTCTAATGAAAAGTACCAAAGTGAGATTCTTAAGCCCTACTACAGAATTTAAATATTAAAGTGGTTCAACTCGAAAAAACTTAATTAGAGCAGTGATTATGTGATACACAAAACTTGGAACATTTTAGCAAGAGCTCGAACTTTCTACTTAAGTTGAGCAAAATAACTTTTAATAGATAGAATAGCCATCTCCTTTTACTCGGCACACTATCCACCAATGATTCTCTAGCATCCTCTCAGACACCTGTACTGAAAGCAGCTGTTCTAGATTACCTACTTTGAATAATATCTTTTTTTTCTTTTCTTCTTTTTCTTTTTTCTCCTTTTTTTGTTTGTTTGAAGGAATTGGCAACTGGGCCGGGCTTGTACGTGCATGACACAGGGTCAATTCTGACTGCTACCACTACACCTCTAGGTGAACCCATGCGTGGGAACGCACAGCCCACAAGACTTTCAGGGGGGATTTGAACCTTGAACCACACACTTCACAAAGACTTCATATCATGGCGATCACCAATTCAGCTGCCCCCCTAGGAGCTACTTTGAATAATATCAATAGGGCATAAGCTAGGATAATAATCGTTATTATGTATGTAAAAACCACATCTGTATTTATTGGTTGTGATGATAAAAAATTGAAGTCTCTGTTACAGGAGAGCTTCAGGCTCATAAGCTAACCAATGGACTAAAGGGCCAGTAAACGTTCACTTAAGACTTGAGCTAATCCAGTTTGTGGCCTTATTAAAAAAATGATCTAATTAAAGTAGCACATGCATTAGTCTCAATCATCATATATATCATTGTTCGGCATCAACATCCATTGAAAGCTAACTGTTGTGGGCCATGTGGTGATGTCATATGAAATAGTTATTGCCAATTGAAGTTTGATCCAAAGGTGCATGACTTGGAATCACATCAGCCTCAGCAAGCCCTTTCTTGGAGCCAAGTTGGACTCAGTCACAAAACTTGAAGTCAACTCAGAAAAATAAATATCTGTGTGTGAGAGAGAGAGAATCCATGCACAACAATGGAAATCTAAAGAGACAGACCAAATAGGCAAGTTTGTTAGTTTCTACAACATCTAAATGTGCAAATAGGCAAAATCACATTGAGTTACATAAAGTTCCAAGATACATGACACATAAAACATGAAGCTCTAAATGGCCTCTAGAGTTAAGAACTCATCAATCTCTAATCTAAATAGTAAAATAATAAATTAAATACTCTTATCATGACTCATCTTACTCTATCATGACTCATCACGATCATCATAGGATGCAACCTTGGGAATGTCCAAATGCAAGGAATAATTTTTTGTTTCTCTGAAAATAAAACAACTGCCATAGTTGATAAATAAGGTGAGGAAAACTTTTGACAACATAAAATAGAATTAGGATTTGTGTCTTTTTGTGTTTTTTTCCTTCTATTTTCCTGTTTTCGAAGCATGGGGCCCATGTCAAGCAATCAATGAGCCTAATACTGCCTTTATGTAATGTCTTCGCCTAATTTTTCCTTTAGGGTTTCTATGTTGGCTAGGGTTTCTAAGAAGTCCGATGATACACAGCAGTGCACATTCATTTATTCATCCAACAATATCCATGTATTAAAAAGATCTTCACAGCAATATGAATTGTTCAGCAGTGTTGCATATTCACAATAACAGTGTCACAAAATAACATAGGAGGATTACTACAGCAATTTGATTCTTCAGCAGATTCACAAGGAAGTTAGAGCAGAGTGCCACCAGTATAATTCCTAGTGTAATGTCACTGTGTAGTATAAAGATATTCGACAGCAACCAATATCACCAATAATAGTATGGTTTCCTCAATAACACAATCAAATGAGGTTACTGTCTAAAACAATAATTCATCAGAATTCTAATTCAACAAATCGCTATTCTAATAACACCTTCCAGCTCTCTGTGCTATATTATGCTAGTCTATCGCTAATACTGTTTCTGACCTTAGAAGGCCAAGTCCTCCCTGGAATTAATTTGGCAGATCTGGAAATGTACTTCTAGATAAGTCCTATGGACTGGTCGCAGGCTCTTTGAGAAGCTTGATCCGCAGAGAGACCTCGAACAGCGTACCTTAATACGTCCAACTGTCACGCTATTCCGATGCCTTCTGAAAGTCCTGACCCAAATGCCAGGTGTGCCCTACTCAGCTTGATATCATTCCTTTGTGATTGGCTGCAGGGAGAGTTTAACGAAACACTGTCACAGAGCCCAGATTCGATCCAGCCTGTGGAATGTCTGCAAATGGGCCGCAGTCTACCACAGGATCTTCACTGCTGCCTTCAATACTACCTGCAAGACTGTCTAGCACTTCGGTAGTTCTCGCTGTACCAGGGCAAGGGTTTGGTGGCTATTAAACCCGGAAAACCACAGGAAGATTCGCTTCTTGAGACAGACCTTTGATGTTTACCGGAAGACACGCAAGAAAACCCTTGCTTCCCCAAAGGGGTCACATGGGAATCAGCCTCCTTGACGTTTAGAACAGACCCAAGCCTTTCCAACAAATATACAGTGCCAGGACAAGGTAAAGTCTCCAATTCTCAAACCAGAACTGCTCCAATTGACCTGTGCCAAAACAAGAAGAAGGGTGACTAGGTAGGGTGGGATCACCTCCACCGAAACTAGTCAAAGAAGGGAAAGGGGTCTTAAAACCCTCAAAGCCCCAAGCTCAAAGAAAAACAGACACAAATTAATCAAATCCAATGATGATCCAAATGATTCTAACTCTCTTGTATTTATAGATTTCCTTGTGGGTGTTTCTCCTTCTTAATTAGTTGAGAGGGGTTTGTAGCAACCCCCAACTTTGGACTTTTTCCCCAGCTGCTCCAAAACTTACCCTATGTTGCCCAAACATTGGGTAATTTGGGGTTTTCCCCTTTATCAAAGACTATAGCTTACGGGAATTGATAAGCTGCTTCGTCCCTTGGGCAATTAATCGATTGGGGGCATTACACTTAGCTGAGTCAACTCTAAGAATGTCCAAATGCCAACTGTGATTGAGAAATGAGGTGATGGAGGCCTTTGACAAGGTATAGATTCATCTATCCCTTTTGTTGTTTTTATTTTCTTTTCTTTTGTTTTATTTGGCGCATGAGGCCCATGTCAAGTAATTAATGTGCCTAACACTAGCCTAGCTAAGTCAACTCTAACTCAGCCAAGTCACCAAGTTGAGGTATAGCTTGGCATGTTGAATTGGGGTAGCATCGGATGTGCTCTAGGCCACAAATTTTGTAGGGAGGCTTGGGCACATGCATTCCAAAAAACCTAGAAACTGTTTTGGGAAATTCCACCCAGAGACAATTATATTAAAATAATTACTATTTTTAATAGGGTTCCTAAGTCTAAACAGGAAAATTAAAATATTAATGGGTATTAATCTAATTGTGGGTGAATCTTCTAGAAAAAGATGGAGATTAAGTCAAAACGATCTAAGCCTTTGATTAGGAGTTAATCTAGGCCATTGGTTGTCCAACAAGAAGATATAAGAAAGAGCTTGAGGATCATTTGGAAAATACACCAAGAGAGATCAAGAAATCGATTTTTTGAAGTGAGAAGTTCTCAGGAGGAAAATTCGATTGAGGAGATTTCTTGCAGCAGAGGGGCAGGGATAGCTTCTAGAGAGAGTGATTTTCTTAGCCAGAGAATCACCAGCAAAGAGAGGCAAAGAATAATCCAGCAGTGACAGCGCTGAGCCAAAGGGGCTAACGCAGAGCCACGCAAAGGCAGTGCAAAAACCAGTGAGGAGTCTAAAATTTGCAAAGGGAATTCGAATTTCAGAAGTCAAGAGCCGAGGTGTGAGACCAGGAAGCAAAAATCGAATCTCCCAGGTAGCAAATCGACCAGCCATAGGAGTGATGCAATCCCCAGAGAGCTTGACGTTGGGCTAACGCAGACACTGTAGAGAGGCAGCACAGAGGCAACCAGAAAAATCGGGGGCATCAGTCTGGGGCTAGATCAGCCATGATTTCCAGTGATAATGTGAAGTAACCTCACAATTCTTTTTGCCAGTAATTCTCTCTGTAACTGAATAACCCTATGAGGTATTCAGAAATGTATTCAGAATTTGCTACTGCTTAATAATAATAAACCCTCAGAGTTGTTGCACTGGTTTTCTCGCATTGGGTTTTTCTAGGGACATTTGTCCAAAAGTAACGGTGTCCTATGTGTTTGTATTTCCTTGCTCAGTTTCTATGTTTTAGAATCATATTTGATTTGGTGTTGGCTGCTTCAGTAATTTACTTCAATATTTCAAGAAGAAATCTGAAATAAGTTTGTAATGTAATTTAGGATCTAGGTGAAGTAGATTCAACTCGTTGTAGTAGGATTCCTAAGAGTGTCAGATCTAGGAATTTTCACATGGCATAGTCAAATTATAACTCCACCAAGTCAAACTAAGTCACTTATTGACTCAGCTTCTGTCAAGTCGACTCAATTGAATGAACTGACTTAGCTTGGTTTCTAACCAAGTTGAATCAAACATGGTCAATTCCAAGTGAAGAATTGGCAACAGTTTGGCTCAATCTCATAAAATGTTCATTTTGCATACTCAACACTAATGATGCTAACATATATTGAGATACATCCTCATGTATTTTTCTTTGTCGTGACTTCAACTTATGCTACATGAGTACCTTATATCATCCTTTACTCTTGCGGTTGAGGGTTTTAACTTCCATCCCATGTGAAATAGAAATCCTCATTATGTTTTATCCTTGTGTATTCAAATAGGTATGTGATCCTCGCTTGTGCATCATCTATATAAGTCTTGTTGCAACCCTAAACTGCAAGTCTTATTCCACGGTTCATTGGGCTTTCTTATCACACTAACACAACAAAAGCTCTTCGGAGTTCAATGGCAAATATAGGTTGCAACTTGTTCTATCTTGCTTAATCACTTTTCATCAATCAAGGAAAGAAAAAGGGTCTAGAAGGAGTAGCCAACTCGTTGGCTAAATAGAAGCCTTTCCAAGGCACATTTACCATGATATTCCATTTTGGGACACTTGACACATTAGGGACATGGTTACATGACTTACATTATCTTTTGCTACATCATTAATAAAGATCCTCATTCCTAGGTTAAACCTAGGGTTCAGGGCCACATGGATGTAGGATGTGAGCAAGTAACAAACCCTAGAAGATGAAACACCCTACCTCAAGAGGTGTCCAAGGCATGATTGATAGTGAGATAAGGGTCAAACATAGTCCAAGGAAAACATGCCCGATATTGTAGATAGATCCAAACTATGACATGTGGCAAGGAAAGCAAACATACTAACTTGGAGGAGGCCTAGAACATGACAAGTGATAAGGAAAGAAGCTAAAGGAGGAACACCTTGTTTAAAATGGTGTTGTGTGGCACTAAAAGCATTTGTATGGTCAAAGAAATGTCACTTGATGAGGAGTGTACCACTCCAAGGGAAAAACAAATAACATTTTGGTTGCTCAATCATGAATCTACCCACTTTACAAGGTACATTTGTACAAGAAAGCCTTTAAAGCGTGTTAATAGGTCTTTATGGGTATGACATTAAAGCATGTCAATGGGTTTTTATGGGTATGACATTATTCAACAATGTATTCCACATATTTGGAGGCATATCTCACCCTTGAGATATTTGGAGAAAGGTCACTCTATTCAAGCCATATTCTACATATTTCAAGGAGAGCCCTTTGCATTTGGAGATGCATGTGGCATAGTTAACATAGTCCAAGCCCTTAAACAAAGAACAAATGAATACCTCCAAGAAATAGAAAGATGACAAGTGGCAAGTGGACCTAAGCAAAGGGGAAAGAGGTAGCAAGTCTAAATTGGACCTATAAGCTAAAGGAGGGTCAACTAGAACATTATTAGCACTCAAAAGGAGGTGCACTAGGGTTTGAGATCTATCTAAGGGCAGCATCGAGGTTAAAGAGGCCCTAAACACCCAAGAAGAATGCCTAAGGGGTGCACCCTAGGTGGGAGGATAAGATTTAGGGATTGAGATATCACTTACTCCTCTCTAAACCCTGAAAGTATTAAACACCAATTTGGAATGTACACAGGATGGAAGTGTTGGAATATTCACCAATACTGAGAGGGGGGTGAATCAGTATTGGGCATTTTCTCACAATTTTAATTATATCATGTAAACCTTAAACAGTTAACAAGACCATTCAACAATGCACAACATCAAAGACAGTATACAAGAGATTTTTATGTGGAAGCCCTTCTAGGAGAAAAACCATCAAACACTTTTAATATAAGTCTTAAAGATTACATCAACAAGAAGATCCAACTTCCAAGATTCTTCAGCAACAACTGGAAGGAGGCTCCAACCCGCCAACACCCTGATTTACCAGTTCCAATTGGAAGGAGGCTCTAATCCCTTGGTTTTATCAACTCCAATTGGAAGGATGAGCCAACACCTTGATTTACCAACTCCAACTGGAAGGAGGCTCCAACCCGCTAGTTTTATTAGCTCCAACATGCCCTAGCACCACCCTACCACCATGAAGTGTTATAAGGCTCCAACCTGAACGAGACTTCAATCTTCGTCTTGCATCACCCTGCCACCCTGAAGATAGAAGATAAAGAATAAGATAGATTACACTGAATAAGTTGCTCAACCACTGTTATCAATAACACTGCTATATTGCCTCTACTCTTGTCATATCATTGTCACAATACTGCTAAATGCCATCGTTGTCACTACTAACTCATGCCCACATGCACAATCCAATGTGCCACAAGTTTGTCTTGTGCCCAGCCTCAAGCTGTCTCAACTTTTGCCTTCGGAAACATAGAATCATAAAATGCCAAGCAAATTCCTTCTCTGCAATGTAAGCTTTAGCTCAACAAATCAACATATATGAAAACCCTAGCAACTCTGCTCAACAAACCCTAGCAGCAGTTACAACCATATCAACCATTAGTGACAAATCTATTGAATTGTGTAGCTATGGTCGGTCTTCATAACTGATATTTAGCCCTTGAAATATATAATGAAAATGTAAGACACGTTCTTTATGTCATTTTTATTGATTATCCCATGAAATGATTAATATGAGATAGGTTCTTCATGTCGGTTTCAAAAGAGAAAACATTGAATTTTGAATTTTTGGCTCCAAACTTGTCAAGTCAACCCTCCTTCAAGTCAAGTCAGCCCCAAGCAAAGAGACACCCATTCAGCCAGGCAAAACACTATATATATGGCACTCAACCTCCTCCACAAGGCAACATTTGACCTTTCACACAAGATATATTATTGGCATCCAAGCGAAGGAAGAAGAAAGCCAAGAAGGACAAATTCATCTCAAGCATTTTTCTCTCTCTTTGACTATGCATGTGTGACTTTCTGGGCATATTCTAGGCAGTAGGAACAAAATTCTGGGTAGAAAGGTCGAGTTTTTGGGCAGTTTCTAGGAGGTTGAATTTCATCCTAGACAGATCAGGGAAAGTTGAGTTTGTTGGATAGAAGATTGACTTGACAAGAGGGTTGTTTGACCAGGTTTGACCATAGCACTATTGGTCAATTTGACCATCATAGTTGACTAACAAAATTAGGTGTATCTCTTGTTAATTGAAGAATTTCTCTAAGGAAAAGGTTGGTGGGTTTTTCCCTCAAGTGGGTTTTCCTAGGCTAAATCTTGTGTTGTCTTTATGCATTGTGATCTCTCCTTTCCTTATGCATTTATGGTTGAATCTCTGAAATGTAATTGCTTAATGATAAATTGGAAGTGCTAAAAGAATATCTACGTCATTAGAAGTAATTATCAGTTTTCATAAATTAGTGCTTGTATCTATTGCACTCGAAAAATCAACATGGTATCAGAGCTCTTATGAAGGAAAGGACATTGAGATCACTCTTGAAGAGCTTTGGTAAAGGAAAGGTCTTTCAAGATCACTCTTAAAGAGACCTACATCTACAATTTGATTGTTTGTCTATATCCATGGGTTCCTCTATGAAGTTAGAGAACAAGCTAGAAGAAGCTTCAAATTTCAGGGCTTGGAAGGCAATGATTGACCTCATTCTTGCAAAGAATGATGCCTTGGATATTGTGAAGGGAAAGGTCATCAAACCATCAGATAATGAAGGGCAAGCAAAGTATGAGAAGGATGACATCATAGCTAGAAGTATTATTGTGGATTCTATCAAAGAATATTTAATTCCATATGTTGCAAATCTTGACACTTGAAAGAAGATGTATGATACCCTAGTTGGATTATATACTATCAATAACATTGGTCAAGCAATGAGTTTGAAGAATGAGCTCCATGATGTTAAAATGAGAAGAAATGATATTGTGGCCTCATATTTCATGAAAATCTCTCAATTCAGAGATCAACTTCAAGCAATTAATTAAATCATTTTTGATAAAGAGCTTGTGACTATAGTGATTAATGGTTTGCCTGACTCATGGGATTCGTTTGTATCTAGTATTCGTGGCAGGAAGGAGATTCCAAGTTTTGAAGAACTATGGATCTCATGTACTCAAGAAGAGTCTAGACTTATATCAAAGGTAAGGATTCAAAGATCTGAAGAAGGTGACTCTCAAGCATTTGCAGCACGTTCCAAGAAGGCTAGAGGAAGAAAGAAGTTTGGCTTTGAAAGAAGAAATGAAGGTAGAAGACCTGCTCCTCAAGGGAAGAATAATATGTCGAAGGTTCAATGCTATTATTGTCACAAATTTGGTCATTATAGAAGCCATTGTCCTGAAAGATTAAATGACAAAAAGAGAAAGGGGAAGCAACATGCTACCACAACAGATATTGATGAACATCCAAAGAAACCCAAGAATGAAGATTTAGGTGACAAATATTTCTTTTATTTCTCTGTCCTTACAGGTTTTGTTACAAATAGTGATGACTTGTGGTTGGTAGATAGTGGTGCCTCAAGACACATGAAAGGAAATCGTGACAATCTCACAAGTTTGATTAAAAAAAATATCTCAAAAGGTAGAGCTTGGACATAACAACAGTTATGCAGTCAAAGGCATTGGAAAAACATCCATTGAGTTGGAATCAGGTGAAAACATTCATCTTAGTAACATACTATATGTATCAAGTTTGAAAAAGAATTTGGTCCCTATTTCATGTTTGGAAGATAAAGGAGATACAGTAGCATTTGTTGATGATAAAGTCCTTGTATGGCCCAAGGGATCAGGTATAGACTCTGTTAGGGTAATTGGAGTTCATGAAGGAAGGTTGTATAGACTCTTGAAACAACCAGCTTGAGCATTAGTGCATAATGATATCAATCCATGTGAACTATGGCATAGAAGATATGCCCGTCTTCACCATAGAGTTTTGTTAGCTTTAAATCAAATGGTTTCAGGTGTTCCATAATTGTAGATGGAGCATAAAGGAGTATGTAAAGGTTGTGCGCTTGGGAAGAATATCAAGAATTCTTTTCCAAGCAGTGAAAGTAGGTCCAAGGGAATTTTGGATCCAGTTCATTCTGATGTATGTGGTCCAATGCCAGTGAAATCTCTTGGAGGCTCTTTGTACTATGTAACTTTTATTGATGACATCTCTCGCAAGACGGATTTTCTTCATGAAGAACAAGGATGAAGTCTTCAGCAAGTTTTAAGAATTTAAGGCTGAAGTAGAAAACTTGACAGGAAAGAAAATCAAGATTCTAAGATCAGATAATGGAGGAGAATACACTTAGAAGGAACTCTTTGCCTTTTAAAAAAAGTTGGGATAAAGAGGGAATTGATAGTCCTTTACAATTCACAAAAAAATGGAGTTATTGAAAGAAAGAACAGGTCCATTGAAGAATTTGCTAAGGCAATGATGCATGATCAAGGCTTGCCCATCTTCTTATGGAGTAAAGCATCCACTACAACAATCTATATTCAAAATAGAAGCCCTCATTGAATCTTAGAAGATAAGACTCCTAAAGAAGCGCTCACCGGACAGAAACCAAAGGTTTGCCATTTGAGAATCTTTGGTTGTCCAGTTTACATTCATGTACCCAAAGATAAGAGAAAGAAACTAGAGCCTTCATGAAAGATATGAATATTTATTGGATACAACGAGTCATCAAAGGCCTATAGAATATAGGTTCCAAGACAACGACAAGTTGAAGTAAACAGGGATGTTACCTTTGATGAGAATATTACCTATTGAAAGTTTAAAGAAGTTCCCATGGACTCTGACAATGATGAAGAACGTGAAGCTCCCAAGGAAGAAGGCTCAAGTCCATCCAATCCTTCAGAACATCCCATAGATCATCAAGAAGAGCCAAATGGGCATAGTGAACCAATGGATCCAGTTGTTGTTCCAAAAATCAAGAAGAGGCCATCTTGGCTTAGATCTACTTTGCAGGAAGCGGACGAACATGCAGCTCCACGTGGCACCTTCAAGGAAAGCAAGAGACCGAAGAGGTATTCTAGGTATGCAGCATTGATGACTAATCTCATTGATTTTGAACCTTCGACCTATGAAGAGGCAGTTAGCCAACAAGTTTGGAACAATGAGATAATGGAAGAATACCAATCTATTATGAAGAATGATGTATGGGAAATTGTGCCTAGACTTGAAGGAAAGTCAGTGGCGACCTCCAAATGGATACAGAAGATTAAGCATGCAGTGGATGGCAATATTGACAAGTACAAGGCGATATTTGTGGCAAGGGAGAGGATTACAATGAGACCTTTGATCCAATTTCCAGTTACACTACTATTATATCTATTATTTCTATTGTTTCTTCTATGGGTTGGAATTTGCATTAGATGGATGTAAACATTGTTGTCCTCAATGGTGTGATTGAGGAAGAAGTGTACATAGAACAGCCTCAAGGATTTGAGGGTCATGGGAAAGAGTCTGACATTTGCAGATTGAAGAAAGCCTTGTATGGACTTAAGCAAGCACCTAGAGCCTAGTATTCTCAGATTGATGGCTACCTGACAAGACTTGGTTTCTCCAAAAGTGATGTTGATCCAAGCCTATATATCAAGGTTGAGAAGAATGAACCTGTGATTTTATTATTGCTTGTTGATGACTTATTTCTGATAGGTGTAGAGCATCTCATTATTCAGTGTAAAAGGGAGTTGGCCTCTGAATTCGATATGAAGGATCTTGGGTTGATACACTACTATTTGGGGCTAGAAGTATGGAAAAAGCCTGGTGAAATCTTCCTTGGTCAAGAAAAATATATTATCAAGATCCTGCAGAAGTTTGGAATGATGGACTGTAAATCAATGGCAACTCCCATGGTAACTAATCTGACGAAGTTGAGAGACTCTAAGTAAGATTTAGTAGATCCATCTACGTACCGGAATTTGATTGGCTCCTTGATGTATTTGGTTAATACCAGGCTGGACATTTTCTTTCAAGTGAATACTCTTAGTCAATTCCAGGTGGAACCAAGACATGATCATTGGATTGCAGCAAAACATGTATTGAGATATTTACATAGTACAATTGATTATGGTTTGAGATATTTCTCAAACGATGATATACAACTACAAGGATATATAGATTCAGATTGGGCAAGGAGTGTAGAAGACAAAAAGAGTACATCTGGAAATTGCTTCAATTTGGGCCTTGCTATGATTTCTTGGATGAGCAGAAAGAAGACATTCGTTGACTCAGAGCTGTTGAGGTTGAGTATATTGCCGCCTATTTAGCATGTTGTGAAGCAGTTTGGCTTCAAAAGTTACTCGCAGGACTATTTGATCAGGTGTTGGAATTGACCATGATATATTGTGATAATCAGAGCTATGTGAAGCTTGCAAAAAATCAAGTTTTCGATGACAAGTCGAAGCACATCGATATCAAGTACCACCTAATTCATGACATGGTGTAGAAGGGAGCAGTGAAGCTCCAGTACATCTCTACTGATGAGCAGATAGTTGATATTCTTACAAAGGCTCTGTCCAGAGCGAAGTTTGTATACTTCAAGGACAAGCTTGGACTTGTTGAGAATAACTCCCTCAGAGAGAGGGAGTGCTAATGAGATAACATCAGGGATAGACATTCTCCCTGTGTCAAGTATGACTAGAATTAGGGAGAATGGTCCAGCAACGGAAGGTCATTCTTCCTGTGTCAATTATGTTGACCAGAATTAGGAAAAATGGTCCTAAAGGCCCAGGATCACTCAGTTGAGTAGGTGCCTTTCAACATTAGGCTCATAAGTCTCCAAATAGGTTGAGTGAGCTCATTTAGCATCAGGCTCGGAATTACTCAGGTACAGTGTGGCCTTTGGAGATTCACCATGTGTCAAAGATATTGACTAGAATGATGGTGAACCAAGATTAGTCTGTATACCATGTGTCAGATAGATTGGAATTATGGTGACTAGTTGATGCTAATGATATACCAAGTGTTAGGAATATCGACCAAGATTATGGTGAGGATACACCATAGGTCAGAGGTACTGACCGGAATTATGGTAACTTGATGATGTTGTTGATTTACCATGTGTCAAAGTTGTTGACCAGAATTATGGTAATTGGATGATGTCAATATTGAATTGTTATAACCTTTTTGTAGAGAAATTTGTCAACAAGAGAACATCTAAATAGTCATTATGAATACCTCCCTAGCTAAGAGGGAGTGTTGAATTTTGTAGTTATAGTCAATCTTCATAATTAATATTCCAGCCCTTAAAATATATAATGAAAATGTAAGACATGTTCATGTCATTTTTATTGATTAGCCCATGAAATGATTAATATAAGACATGCTCTTCATGTTGGTTTCAAAAGAGAAAATTTCGAAGTTCGAATTTTGAATTTTTGGCTCCAAACTTGTCAAGTCAACCCTAGGCAAAGAGACACCCATTCGGCCAGGACACGACCTCCACAAGGCACCGTTCGACCTCTCACACAAGAAGATATATTTTGGGCATCCAAGCGAAGGAAGCAGAAAGAAAAGAAGGGCAGAGAAGGACGAATTCATCTCAAGTTTCTGGGCATATTCTGGGCAGCAGGGCAGAAATTCTGGGCAACAGTTTCTGGGCAGCCAAAATTCTGGGCAGCAGTTTCTGGGAAGCACGGCCAAAATTCTAGGCAGCAGTTTCTGGGCCAAGGGCCGAGTTTCTGGGCAATATCTGGGAGGCCAAATTTCGTCCTGGACAGATCAGGGAAGGCTGAGTTTTTTATCAGTTTCTAGGATGCCAAATTTTGTCCTGAACAGATCAGGGAAGGCCGACTTTGTTGGGTAGAAGATTGACTTGACAAGAAGAATGTTTGACTAGGTTTGACCATAGCATTTTTGGTCAGTTTGACCATCATAATTGATAAGCAGAATTACGAGTTTCTCTTGCTGAACTGAAGAATTTCTCTAAAGAAAAGGTTGTTGGGTTTTTCCCCCAAGTGGGTTTTCCTAAGGTAAATCTTGTGTTATCTTTGTACCTTGTGATCTCTACTGTCCTTGTGCATTTATGGTTGAATTTCTGGAGTATAATTGCTTAAAGATAAACTGGGAGTGCTAAAAGAATATCTACATCATTAGAAGTAATTATCAGTTTTTAGAAATTAGTGTTTGTATCTATTGCACTTGAAAAATCAACAATTAGCCTTTTCTTATAGTGATGATATATGCAATACAACTCAGCATGCTCAAAGTATCAAACCCTAGTAGCAACATACACGTGTCTGCATCAGCAACTCAGATCAAGGTCAGTGTCATACATCAAGCCCAAAACAATCATATGTTTCTGTTAAAACCTTACTCATCTCCATAGTAACACGGATCAATACTTGCAAGCTTGACAGACTTTGTATACAATTCACAAGGTTTGTACCATATCATATCATTAGAACCATTCCAGCAGTTAAAGTTGTATGCAATACTGATCACAACCTTCAGGACTCAATTAGATAAAGAGATTTTGCCACAGAAAAAAGGAAGAGCTTCAAACTTACAGTCACTGATTGTGCCTTCTGCTCCAACTAACCTTCAGACTTTGCCTGGAGATCTGTCCTTAATCAACCTCAACACAGGCCTTATGCAGGTCTGATTTGACCCCCACTTCAGTCACTGAAAAAAAACTGGAAACCAAGCTTAGAGACGTCATGAAAATAAGACTTTCAATCTGCTTTTAAGACAGGCTTGGATATGCCTTAGATATATCCAACAATGGCCTCAAATCTGCCACAAAACAAGCTTGGTTTAGTCTTCAAACAGGGGTCCAAGTTCCGCATCAAACAGGCCTTTAATCTGACTTTGAAATGGCTCAAAACTCAGCCCTAACTTTCCCTTAATACAGCCTCAGATGTGGCGAATATATGCCTCAGATAGCCCAAATTATGTCTCAAAAGGAGGCTGATTTAAACTTCAGATATGCCTCAAAAGCTCTGTGAAATTAGACCTCAGGAGCAGAGGGCCAAAATTAGGCCTCAGGGGCTCTGAAACAGCCTCAAAAAATTTGGAATCTACCTCAGAAGATTGACCTCAGGAGGGCCGATAAAGTGTCCCAGAGAAGGCCTAATTTTGCCCTAGATGAGGATCGACTTATTGCATCAAATTTGCCTCAGAATAACTTAAACAGATCTACAAAATTCCTTGAAGAAACCCTCCACCAATCCAGTGAATCAGCATACACAAAAGATGAAACAATTAGATCAAATTCCCTATGAAAAACTCAGCCTACCTCATATGATTTTCATTTTGCCCTGGCCTCAGAGGAATACTATGAAAATTGTCTCAAATCAATGCCTTTAGGAGAGATCCAAGCCCTCTATTTATAGTGAACGAGGGGGCTCTAAAGAGGGGCAGACATGCCCATAAAACATGCGCCAAGCAACTAATAAAAACTTCAATTTTTATTTTTTTTATGGAGCTGACCTGAAATAAATTCAAATTTTGAGGGCCAACTTGACCATCAAACAAGGATAAACAAAGCCTTTAAATGAGCGGACCTTAATCCTTCCTTGAGGCCAATTTTCAAATGAATTTCTTCACTAATGGAGGGCTGATTATGACAGCTCAAGGCCCATATAAATTATTCAAATGTTCCTTAAATATTAATGCCAAATATGACCAACCAAAAAGCAGCCTTTCATCATTCAAATTGGGCACCATGACTGTTGAGAAAATGTATAACTAGGTTCGGTCTTCATAAATATGAAATGTATGTTTGATTCTTGTATATTGTAAAATGAACGAAAAATTATTATTGTTATTTTTGGATCATGGGTTTCATGCTCAAGGTCTTTTATTTTAGAGGGCAAGCACCCATTGAGTGCTTCTAGGGTTTATCCTAGGTAAAGAAGTCAAAAGAGTCATTGTCATATGTTGAAGACCCTTGTAAAAAGAATTATTTTTGTGATTCAAAAGTGTCGGAATACCCTCCAAGACCAATTCAACCTATTTTGAGGAGCCACGTCTACCTTAGAAGCCTATATAAAGGAGGGAACTCGACCTCCTTTGGACACACATTCACTTCTCATCAACTAAGCGAAGAAGAAGCACAAGAAGGCTAGCGAAGAAGGAGAAGGACGAAGGAAGAAGGTTTTTGGGTTACTTCTTGTTGAAGTTTCTAAGTTTACTTAGTTTAGAAACCCTTCAAGCACTTTTTCTGATTTATTCCTACCTACTTGTTATTTTTCTTTAACAAGTTATTTACAAAGTAAATACTGAAAATAAACACCAGTACATGTTCAACATATTAGAGATTAGCAACTAAAAGAAACAAGAACAAACACACCACATGACACCATTATTTTTTAACCAATGTCCCCGAAAAAACCCAATGCGGGAAAGTCGGCGCAGCTATTTGAGGGTTTTCTTATTAAGTAATATCAGAGTACAATCTGGGTGTCGAAACTGGCCTACCCAACAGAGAATTTCCTTAGCAGCTATACCTCACAGTTTGAGAGAAATCTCCTAGCTGAAACCCCGGAAAATCCTTCCGGCAGCTCCTCAACACAAAACTGCTCTGCAACCCCGGCGCCTGCCCAATTTGGACTACGTCAACCCCTCTCTATCTCACGCTGGCCATGCATTAGCCTTTCTTGGCCTGCGTCAGCCCCAAGAGGCCCTATGTCAGCACTGGGAGCCTCTGCCTCAACTGCGCTAGCCCCTCTAGTGCTCTGCATAGCACTTGGCTACCTTTGGTGGCCCTACGTGAGCCCTTGTTGGCTCTGTGTCACCCTCTTTGGCTGCTGCGCTGCTCTCCCAGCACAATCTCTGCCTTCTCTGTTTCTCTGTACTCAATGCCCCTCAGCTGCTCTCCTGATCACTGATTCTATCTCTCTTAACAAACCCCGCTCAAGAGAATAGAATGACTGATCATCAAGTGTACTCTCCAAGTGATCCTCAAGCCTCCTCTTATACTTTTCCTGTTGATATCTCAACGGCCGAGATTAAGTCCCTAATCAACAGGTTAAGATTAGATCTGGCTTGATCCATGTCTTTTGGACCATTCTAACACAGATTCATATTAATACACATTAATATTTTATTTTCCCTAAGTTTAGACTTAGGGACTCCATTAAAAATATTAATTATTTTAAAATCTCCTGATCTTTTTAGAATCTGCCCAAACCCTTTTTGGGTATTGGAGGTCTCATGTGTCCCAACCTCTCCACCAAATTTCGTGGCTAGAGCACATCCGATGCTACCCCAAATCAACACTCCCCCTTAGCGAGGATTGTGCTCTAACAATACTCCTCACTAAGTATTACTCTGATCATCTGGCATCGGTACCTGTGCTGATACTAGGCCTTCTTGCCCAACATCCTCTGCACTGCTGCCCATGGTTCTACCACTGCCACTGTTGCATCTGTACAACAGCTCCCTCTGCATCCGTGCTGTTGCTGGTCCTTTCTCCCAGCACTACATCCGCATTGCACCTCCTCTCATCAAGTTGCATCGTGCTGCCCACTACTGCACTGCAACTCAGTTACTGAGAAGTAAGTAATTGATCTCCCAACTGACCTCCCTGTTGGGCTAGAAACACCCACTGATGTTGAAGCTCCCTCTGTTGCTGACAAGTGCTCCCTCTCTAACCTTTGCGCTGCTGCAACAACTCCCTGCATCTCGCACCGTTGCACACCTCTTTATGCCTTCCTGCACTGGTGCAACACTCCTGTGCCTCTCGCACTACTGCAGCCTGCTAGCTCTGCATTGTCTCGGGACTCCTACACTGTAGCTCTCTCTGCCGCTCCATCTACATTCATCTCTACCCACCCAGCGAGTCCTGCTACTCCTCGTCGGGGCTCCCGTAGCAAGGTCTAATCCAAGAGGCTGAGTACCTCTCCTCCTGACAACAGCTTGATGTCTCCCCACTTCCGCTCAAGTGGTGCGTGTGCACTCATGGCACAGTCATTGTCTGTCAAAACTTCCTTCTCTGCCCATGCTGGCACTGCCTTAATCTTGGAAGACTCACCGTTACTCCTCTTCCTTGGGCATTGGGTCGCATAACGACCCATCTCCCCACAGTGGAAGCACTTGATCTTGGAGAGATTTTTCTTCTTCCGCTTCTCCTGCTTTCCCTCAGATGCTAGGGCCACATCCTGCTCCTCCTGCTTGACCTTGATCCCTTTGCTGCTGCTACCTGTCTTTGACTGCCGTCTAATCTCTTCTTGGCGAAGAGCTGCCCACATCTCGTCCCAAGGTAGGAGAGTCCCTCTGCCCAAGATGCTCTAGACAAACACTTCCCACTCTTCTGCGACAGCATTCAGGGTTGTCCTCACCATAAGCTCCTAATCCGGTGTCGCTCCTATAACAATCAACTGATCTCAGAAGGAGTCAATCGATTGACCCTTCTTCATCTGATACGACCTCATCTGGTTCTCGAGCAGCATTCTTCTCTGCACAGAAGTATGTTGGTACAGGTTCTTGAGAGCCTCCCACATCTCAACTATCGTTTCCTTCTCGGCTATATGTGGTATCACATGATCCTTGACCCCGTCAAGGATAATGCGCTTGACCCTCACCATCGCCTCCTCGTACTTGTCATTATCATTGGGGTCGACTGGGATAGCTATAACCTTCAAGGCGAAGTTCTTAACACGATTCCTGTCAAGCACTGATAAGATTCTGGCCTTCCAGACTACGAAGTTCGATGCTCCGTCTAGTCTATCCTGGTCTCTTACCCCATGTAGTGCCATGATGATCCTCTACTTCCCTCTTGGAAGTTCTTTATTCAACCCCTCTGAGTCTCTACTTCCCCTCTGGAAGTTCTCTTTTGGACTCCCTCTGAGTCTTGATTTCCCTCCTGGAAATCCTTCTACCGCTTGTCAAGATGCCCCCTACTTTGATCATCTTGTGCAACTGCACTGCTGATCCAAGTTCCTCGGCTAGAAACCCTCGGTAACAACTCCTCTAGCGCTGCTCTATCAGGTATTGTTCTGACTACAGTACCTCACTAGCTCCACTCTGCAATATTTCTGCAGCCTTCTAGACTGTAGCAACTACCTCTTTGTGAACTGCATCAGCCCCTCTCTGCCTCACGCTGGCTCTGCGTCAGTGCTCTGGCCCTCTGCGTCAGCAACGCTAGCCTCTCTGAGGCTCTACACAACTCCCAACTTCTTTTGCATGGCTCTGGCTGGCTCTGCATCACACTTCTTGGCTTCTGCGCTGCTAGAAACAGCTTCTATCAACTCGGGACAGTTGTTTTTTGCTGCTATTGCTCCGCTCGCTGATATATTTTAGTCCTCCTGTGATTTGCAATCACGCTCCAATACCATGTTGAAGTTTCTAAGTTTACTTAGTTTAGAAACCCTTCATGCACTTTTTCTAATTTATTCCTACCTACTTGTTATTTTTCTTTAACAAGTTATTTACAAAGTAAATACTGAAAATAAACACCAGTGCATGCTCAACATATTACAAATCAGCAACTAAAAGAAACAAGAACAAACACACCACATGACACCATTATTTTTGGACCAATGTCCCCGGAAAAACCCAATGCGGGAAAATCGGTGCAGCTATTTGAGGGTTTTCTTATTACGCAATATCATAGTACAATTTGGATGTCGAAACTGGCCTACCCAACAGAGAATTTCCTTAGCAGCTATACCTCACAGTTTGAGAGGAATCTCCTGGCTGAAACCCCGGAAAATCCTTCCGGCAGCTCCTCAACACAAAACTGCTCTGCAACCCTAGCGTCAGCCCCTCTCTGTCTCACGCTGGCCATGCGTCAACCTTTCTTGCCCTGTGTCAGCCCCAGGAGGCCCTGCGTCAGCTCTGGGAGCCTCTGCATCAACTGCATTGGCCTCTCTGGTGCTCTGCGCAGCACTTGGCTGCCTTTGCATGGCCCTGCGTGAGCCCTTGCTAGCTCTGCGTCACCCTCCTTGGTTGTTGCGCTGCTCTCCCAGCACAATCTCTGCCTTCTCTGTTTCTCTGTACTCAATGCCCCTCAACTGCTCTCCCAATCATTGATTCTATCTCTCTTAGCAAACCTCACTCTAGGGAATAGAATGATTGATCATCTAGTGTACTCTCCAAGTGACCCTCAAGCCTCCTCTTATACTTTTCCTGTTGATATCTCAACGGTCGAGATTAAGTCCCTAATCAACGACTAAGATTAGATTTGGCTTGATCCATGTTTTTTGGACCATTCTAACACAATTTCATATTAATACACTAATATTTTATTTTCTCTAAGTTTAGACTTAGGGACTCCATTAAAAATATAATTATTTTAATATCTCCTTATCTGTTTAGAATCTGCCCAAACCCTTTCTAGGTATTGGAGATCTCATGTGCCCCAACCTCTCCACCAGATTTCGTGGCTAGAGCACATCTGATGCTACCCCAAATCAACACTTCTCTCTCACACGTGCGAAAAAGGAAGGCTAGGGTTTATTGCTTCAAGGTCGAAATTCTCAAGTTGCAGGAAGAGGATCAAAGTTGCTGGAAGAGGAGCCTAATAGGTCACCCACTAGCCCTGGACAAGGAAGCAAGCCAAGCGAAGTTGTTGGGAGGCCTTGGAAAGCTAAATTTTGCTCACACGTTCGGATGCAGTAGCAGTTGCAGGGACCGAAAATTTTAGATCTGTAGTAGAGGCCGAAATTCTGAAGTTGGGGGTCAAAGTTGTGTTGTTGGAAGAGATTTCACTGGGTCTGACTTGGACAAAGGAAGCACATCATCAAGAAGGTCGGACTTGGTCTTGAAAGGGTATTAGTCTTGGTCTAGAGGTTTTGGAATTCATTAATTGAAGGATCTATAAGAAGAGAAGAGATTTACAGGTTTTCCTCTCAAGTGGAGAGGTTTTGGCCCTGGCTTCCAGCCTATACCCTGTGCTCTTGTGTACTATTCTTCTTCTTGTTTTAGTTGTTGTTTGATGATAAGAACAAACATAATAATAAGAGAAGAAGCTAATAAGTAAGAAAAGGTAAAAAGATATCACAAGCAGTTATCAAGAAAAGAGAAGTCATCCTAACTACTGCCTTATAGATTTCTCAACAATGACCACACTTTCGGGGCATCATCTTTGAAAGAGCATATCTCCTCAACTGTGAGGAGTTACATGGCGTGCCACCTATCGTTAGAAACGACATGACCATATCCATCATCCTATGATGGTCTTGCTTGCAATTTCATTGATCTTCCCATTCAAATTCCTCATCAAATGCGGGGTATAATGACCACACCGCATGGGGCTTACTTCTTTCTCTTCCTTCCAAGGCTTCATGTCAATTGGAACTTCCAAATAATGCAATCCACTAATGTATATTAAGAGCGTTCAAAGACTAATGTTGGCATCAATGACAACACCATTCAACAAGAAGCATATAATAGAGAACTTTATTTGTTAAAAACATGGTTGGAAAATTAGGCATTCCCCTCCAAGCACTTAGTTGTGCTGATTTTTGGTAGCTTGGGAGTGCTTTGTGGGCTTGGAACCATAGTTTTAAAAAACGGCCGAGTCAGCCATGACTCAGCCGAGTCATTGAATGACTCGGCCGAGTCATGGTTGAGTCGGCCATCTCAGCTGTTTCCCGTACTGACTCGGCCGAGTCACAAACAGCGCCCTATAACCCACTAAAACAACAATTTAACATTATTTTAATGAAATTTTAAGGCGTTTGCTAATTGGTTTGGACTTCAAGGTGTTTTATGAATTAGCTAAATGTTATTTGGGGTCCATTTCCCCCTCCCAAACCCTATTTAACACACTCAAATGCTCTCTACTATTGATATGCTATTCAAATTTCATGGTAATGTTAAATTCTAAGTGACATTCTCCTTAATCTTCATTTTCATCCTTTACTTAAATTTTTAACATTACCATGAAATGACTCAGGATGTTTGAGAGTGGTTCCGGCCTCATTGGATTTCATATGGAGAAAGTAGAATTTTAGATTTCATTCAAAATCCGGCAGACTTATCAGTTTTTCAGGATTTTAGGATTGGGGGATTGCAATGTTTCCATTGAATTTTGTCATATATTAGGGTATGGAACTCGTATTTAATCAAGAGCACCAAACCAAGAGCTTCTGAATATGTCGCACCCGCTCCCATTTTCGCTCCTGCTCCCCACTTTCGCTCCCGCTCCCAAGTAACACTGTTCCTAATGATATGGGTGTGGACACCACTGTTGAGTTGGCATTGGCCAACATGGATCTCAATGATCCAGTGCTCGAGCCTATTAGATTTGATGACTTAGAGGGGTCAACCTCCATACCAACAGATGTAGAGGCGACTATGGATACAGGGGAGGAGGAGGATGCAGAGGAGAGCAGTGGGGACCATGATGATGGGGACAGTGATGCTGATTTTGATGCTAATTGATGCCTTGAGGCTTTTATACCTGTACTTATTTTATATTTTCTATTTCTATTTGCCATTGGCATTGCACCAACACTACCTATGTAACACATTTTGATTTGATGACTTAATGAGAAAACTACAATTGTCAGTGTGTTTATCTTACTATCTTGTAGTTGTAAGTTGTCTTTCAGTTATGAATTATGAATCATGATTTAGATTTTTAATAGATTTATCATTTATGTGACCAGTACCACTCACATTTATTTGAATTTTGTATGTACTCTGCATGTTAATAGTTAGAGATGAAGATCTATGTTTGAAATCAATAAATTTGTATCATTAATTAAAATTTGTGTAAGAAATATGATAATATCTGATTTTTTAACACACACATATATAATATATATATATATATAATATATATAATATTAATAAATTAATTAAAATATTGTATCATTAATAATTGTATGTAAGAAAATGATAATATTCTGATTTAACACACACATATATATATATATAATTAATAAAATAATATATAACGTGTCCTAAAGTATCTTGTTTCGAAAGTAAACCACAAATCTAGAATCCTAATTGTCCGGAATCCCCGTGTGAGGGGACTTAGTATTATATCAATCATATTAGGTAAACGTATTGAACCAATGATTAGTTGGAATCATATTAGGTAAACGTATTGAACCAATGATTAGTTGGAATGTGAGTAACTATCTGAAATTATGTATGTGATTGTGCTGGTTATTATTGTCATATTAAGTAAACGTATTGAACCAATCATTCGTTGGAATGTAAGTAACTATCTGTAATTATTGTTCTCGTTGGTATTGCGGTTGGCTGCACTTTTATAACTTTTTTCTTTAAAGTATACATTGATTCATTGCTCGTACTTATACCCGCGTTCTGTGCGTTCTGTGAGTTGATAACGTGGTCACTCCGCAATTTGCCGTGGACAAAGTCTATATATATAACAGATAGCTCGGAGGATGTCTCGGAAAATAACACAGTTTCAGCCTTTTTTTAAGGTTGTGTGAACCAATTTTTCTGTAAAAATGATCAAAATTAAGCTATTTTCTCAGATATCTTATTCCTAGAGATTTTTCCTATTAAATAATAAAAAATGTTACATACAATCTATGAGATGGATTTGGCCTATTTATGAAAATAAAATAAAATATTAACAAAAATATGAAATAAGATATTTGTGTTTGCATCATTTAGCCAGATACTTTGACAAGGTTGGATTTTAAATGTTTGGAAATCTTAAAGATTGATGTGCAAGCTAATGGTGTTCCTCAATATGGGGTAAATAGGGATTTATGGTGATCTAGAAACAAAGTTGGTGGGGTTGGAGAGTGAAGCTTTTACAAGTAACTACTACTTTTTATTTATTGCCATCTCAAACAAAGTTGGTGGGGTTGGAGAGTGAAGTTTTCACAAGAAACTACTAGTCTATTAAGTTAATAAACTTCTAAGAGTTTACAACTTATACCAAGTTATAAAATACAAAAAATTGAACATTAATTGAACATTATTTAGATCACCAATTACTCTCCCCATATATATATATATATATTTCTTTTCATATATTTTATAATATTTTTAATTTTAAATTTTTTAATGTAATATGCATAACATTAATTTTATATGAATTTTAATATAATTATTTATCTAATCATTTATATTTTATTTTATAAATTAAAACAATGATCAGGATACTTACGCGTTCAGCAAAGCAATGGCGGAGATTGTAATATGTAATCACACCAAAGATTTACCTGTAGTTATTGTTCGTCCGAGTATGGTTGAAAACATATACGCTCAACCTTTTCCTTGATGGATAGAAGGCCACAGGTAAGTATCATTATTGCCCAATTCTCACCGAATATTAATATAACAACAGCTGAATCAAATATTCAACTTACGTGGAGAATGATTGTTCCAATCGTTACGCACTATGGCAAAGATCAACTATCTTGCTTCCTCTGGGCCAAACCAAATGTTGTACCTGATCTCATGAGCAACTCTTAACACTGAAAAAGCATTTCTTAATTAATTTTAGACTTTTCTAGAACATTTCCAAGGTATTTCTTTTGGGTTATATTAGGTTTTCCATCCATATTTAGAAGATGATAGTGGACTGCTCCAAATTTTCATTTCACATTTATTAATTATTTAAATTGTTTTAGACCATTTCCACATTATTTTTTTTTAATTAGATTAAGTTTTCCACCCATGTTCATGTTTAGAGGATGATAGTGAACGGTTTCAAATTTTCATTTCACATTTATTAATTATTTAAATGGTATTATTTGATTATTTTGTTTGATTTTTATGAAGCTTCGTTACATTATTTAGTTTTTCTTGTTAAATCAAGTGTTCATCTATGTCTTTGAAAATAACAATAATAGATAAAAAAAAAACCATCATCTAAAGTTTAAACATCAGTTTTCTCTTAAATGTGTTATTTGTTTTGGTTGAATTCAAATTGCCAATGCAACTTTCGCAGCGATGGCCAAACATGCAGGAAAGTGTGGGGTAAATGTTTATCACTTTGCTTTTTCGGTGGTAAATCCCCTAACAATTCTAAAATTTTTGAAAATAATATTTGAACATTTTAAAGGTAATCCATACATTGATCGCAAAGGAAACGCAGTAACATCGCTGAAGCCATTGACCTACTTTAATACTATGGAGAATTATGGGCAAGCATTGACCTGACTTAATAGAGAATTATGGACAGGCTTTGAACACAACTCTTAGTTCACCAAACAACTTAAGTTGTAACCATACTCTGTATTTCTTACTGGTCTCCAGTAATTTGATTATGCATTTTGGAATGTTTTACAAATTTGATAAATATAAATAGAATTTGAAAAGTCTGTAAATTTCGTTCCAAAAGTAAACTGGTTGAAATAATTTGATTAAGTATAATGGAATGTTTTAGAAATTTGATAACTATAAATAGTATTTGAAAAGTCTGTAAATTTAGTTCCAAAAGTAAACTCGTTAATCTAAAAAATAATTTGATTATGTATTTTGGAATGTTCTAAAAAATTGATAAACATAAATAGAATTTGAAAAGTCTGTAAATTTCGTTCCAAAATAAAGTCGTTAATCAAAAAAGTTATGGATACGTAAAATAAATCATTGCAAACTGATAGTCATCTTGGAGATAGCCCAGTTATCTAAATCATTTACAAAATATATGCTACAGCAATTGAAGCATTTAGTCTAGATCTATGAACTATATTCATTTTTAAAGAATTTAGATTTCTGTAATCTATAACAATGTTTAGAGAATGATTTTTCGCGAAATCACATAAATAATCATTTGTCAACCAACCAGTGTAGTTGATTTCTACTGGTTTAGAACCAATCCGTGTGGTTAATCGCTGACCATCAACCATACTGGTTGGTTCGAAACGAATTGTTAAATAATTATTTATGTGATTTCATAAAAAATCATTCTCTAACAATATTCATTCTACAAGCAAAATGAATTATGTGCAATAGAGATGAAATACAAAATTGTTTTGAACATTTTAATTGATAATCAGCCAAAATACATTAATAATTTGTTTAATATGTTTGTGCAGATTCGATATGTCCAATTCTGAAAAACTGTTTCAATAGCTCTCTAGGGATGAAGGAGAAAGTTTCGGATTCGATATTGAGCGGAAAAATTACATCGTGAATATGTCTTAAAACGGCGTGGTACAAGAGGCGGTGTCACAAAAATCTATTGACATTAACTAAAGCGCTAAATTTTAAGCGGAATGTCAATGCAATACAAAAGTAATGAGATACTTAGATATACCACTGAGTTTCACGAAAATAATTAAAAGAATTTCCAGATTTTGTTATACTTTGACGGAAAATAATTATATTAGATTCTATATTTCGACAACCAGATTGCATTGAGCAAACCGATTTTAACGTATACGACGATGGATATTCCCCAGGTGTTTCTCCCATCAACGATATTGCAAGTTTCTTAAATGATGTTACAAATATTTTTTCGATATTTGATATTGAGTTGTTTCAATAAGGGAGGCTTGTCAAGGTTGGTTACGTTTTTAATGTACTATTTGTTTAATTTTATTGTTATATTGTTTATTTTTTTAATTGTTGTATTGATATAGAAAATAAACAAGTTTAAAATGGAGGGAAATAATTTTTTTTTATAATATGTAGATATATTTTTATTTCATGTATCTATAAACTATAAAAGGAATTAATTATAGTTGATAAATAGATAAATATGAAGTTAGGAGAATTTTATTTTGAGTAACACACAAATAAAACGGTCAAACTTTATGGTGAAGGGTTGAGGATGACTTACACAAATAAAACTCTCAAATCTCATGGGGAAGGGTTGAGGATGTAAGTCACCTCTTAGCTCAATTAAAGTACACCAAGAGACCTCTAAACTCAACTAAGCTTTGTAGTCATCTCATTATTGGGAAGATGGTTCTTCCATTCAACCTTGATGTGATATTCCCAATAAATCTAATTATTTAATTTATTGTAGACCTCAACAAATTGATTATTATTATTATTTTATAAAAAACTATTTGCTAAATTATGTTATGCACTATGAAATAATAGTTATATGTAAATATTGTCTTTTTACATGTTAAGTAGTTAGGGTTGAAATTTACCTATCCCTAACTAATTTATTGAAGATTTATTCAAGAAAGATGAAGAGGATAGGTGTATCTAAGATCAAGAAAAGAGAAAGAGGAAAATGATTGAAAATAGGAGGTTGAGGTGAAATGTGAGGCAAATTTCGAGAGCTAAGTCTGGTTTGGACGAGATAGTTGTTTTATGAGAGATATAATCTCAGAGATAGTTCTTGTGTGCAAGGAATAGCTCGGGGGAACAACTCGTGAAGGTAGTCTCGTGAAGGTAGTCTCATGGTTGGGAGGAGACCCTTGATTGAAATTTAGCATAAGTAAAATAATCGAATGAACAGGTATAATGATTGTGTTGGATGTGGAGCCTGTTTATCTTCTTTATTCACACGTATCACCGTATTGGACCCCAGTTCGTATTGCCCGTAATATTTCTACTGCAAGGGGGGTTTAAGGGGGCTTGATGCGATCTTTGAGAGAACTCCTAGCATGGGATGGGGGGCAGCGCCCCCGAAGCTAAAAATATATGTAAAATTGCCTCGTGAAACGTTGTAATTTCGTAGTTAATCTGGGCCATTCATTAAGTAGAGATGTGACGGTAGAAGTTATGTTTAATTTAGATTTTTTTCCCCTAAAAGGCAACCCATCTGTATATATATGAGGGTATGAGGGAATTATATTGCCTCTACATGTATTCTAAGTGAGAAAGAGAAAGGATGTTGTGTGAAAACGAAGAGGGGGCTACGACAGATCTGATGTAGGTTCTATCTCTTCAGTTTGCTACATAATATAAAAGGAAGGATGGGTTGTTTCTCCATGGACATAGCCCAAATTAGGTGAACCACGTATATCTCTCTCTTGTTTTATGTGTTTTTTGTATTTATATTCTGCAATATATTTTATGTGTTTCATTGCTCTTTAATATATAATTTTCTAACAATTCGTATCAGAGTCGAAGGTCTATTTGGTTAATAAACTCACAGGAGAAAAGGGTTTTTGGTTTGAGTGGAAGCAATGGTGGAAGACAATAGGTTTAGGGTGGAAAACATTAATGGTCAAAACTACAAGCTATGGAAGATGCAAATGGAAGATTATTTGTACGAGAAAGATCTGTACCAACCATTGAGCATAAAGGCAAAGAAATCGAAGAGTATGGTAGACACAGAATGGGATATTCTTGAGAGAAACGAACTTGGAACAATATGCCTAGCGACATCGGTAGTGTTCAATATTTCAAGAGAAACAACAAAAGAGGGTTTAATGTCGGTATTGGCAAAATTATATGAAAAACACTAGGCCTCAAATAAGGTATTTCTTATGAAGCATTTATTTAATATGAAGATGTCCAAAGGTGGATCTGTTGTCGATCATTTAAATGAATTTAATACAGTTACCAGTCACTTAAGTTTTGTGGGGGTAATTTTTTATGATGAATTTAGGGCTCTGTTCTTTCTATGTTCATTTCCAAAAAGTTGGAATGGTTTAGTTATGGCCATTAGTAACTCTGTCTCTGGATCTAGTATTTTAAAGTTTGATGATGTTGTCGGTGTAATCCTTAGCGAGGAAATGCGATGGAAAAGCTCCAGTGGGACATTAGGTAATTCTTTGACTACAGAGGCTAGGGAAAGAAAAATGGAAAGAAGAAAGAGCCCAGGATGTCACAGTAAGTCAAGGAAAGGTAGATCCAAGTCCATATTAGGGATAGTGTGCTGGAAATGAGGGAAGAAAGGACACCTGAAGAAAGACTGCGAGTCTCAGAAGGGAAAAGAAGGAGATGAGCAGTAAGAAAACAATCATGAAGTGAATGTGACGGGTGGTGTGTTGCAAGATGCTTTGATTCTTTCATTAGAAAATATTATTGATGCCTCAGTGGTAGATTCAGGGGCCTCATTCCACGCCACGCCTGATAGGACACATTTTCATGAGTATGTTCAAGGATATTTTGGACAGGTTTGATTGGGTGATGATAAACCCTGTAAAATCATTGGAATGGGTATAGGTTTCACAAAACAATGGAATGGGAATCAATGGCTATTGAAGGAGGTAAGGCATGTTCCAGATCTGAAGAAAAATCTAATTTCAATAGGGTAGTTGGGAGGTGAAGGTTGTGTGACTACTTTTACACATAAAACCTGGAAGGTCACTAAAGGATCTCTAGTAATAGAAAAAGGAGAAAAGGTTGGTACATTTTATTTATGAAATGGTATTTCTGATTTTGTTAATGCTTTAACCTCCATAGGAGAATATATCACAATGTGGCATCATAGGCTTAGGCACATGAGTGAGAAGGGGATGCAGATTCTTCACTCAAGAAATTCGTTGCCAAGTTTGAAGCATGTTGATTTAAAATTCTGTGATTATGGAAAATAGAAGAGAGTTAGATTCCTCACAGTTGGTAAAGAAAATAAGAGTGAAAAATTAGAGCTTGTGCATACATATGTATGGGCACCTTCTCAGGTATCATCTCTGAGTGGCTCTCATTATTATGTTACTTTTATTGATGATGCAACCAGAAATACCTAGATTTATTGTATTGGAAATAAATCTGATGTATTTGATACTTTCAATAAACGGAAAGATTTGGTTGAAAATGAGAGAGGAAAAACGTTGAAGTGACTCACATCAGAAAATGGAGGTGAATATTGAAGCATAGAGTTTTATAGTTACTATTCAAAGAATGTAATTCACATAGAGAATACAGTTCCAAAAACACCACAAGAAAATGGTGTGTGAGAAAGGATGAAGAGGACATGCATGGAGCGTGCAAGGTGCGAGAGATTGCATGCATGATTACCTTTACAATTTTGGGCAGATGTTCTAGATATTGTTGTTTATCTAATAAATAGAGGGCCTTCAAATTCCTTGGATGGTGGTATTCCAGAGGAGTCATGGAATGCTAAAAAGGTAAACTATTCATTTTTAAAGTCTTTTGGTTATGAAGCCTTTATCCACATTAATAAAGAAAATAGAACAAAGCTTGAGCCAAAATAATATAAATGTACATTTATCGAATATGGTGTTAATGATTTTGGTTATCGCTTTTATGATTATAAAAAACACAAAATCATTAGAAGCAGAGATGTCATATTCAATGAAAAGGTTTTGCACAAGGATTAGCTGCAGGAAAAGAAACAAAAAAAATAAAACAGAGAATACAAAGTGTTTGATGAGATCATAGAAAAAGTGATGGTGCCTGAAAATCATAACGATTAACAACCAAAACAACAACAACAACAAGAACCTCAAACACATGAAACTAGTGTTAGAAGATCTACCAGGATAAGTAGACCCCCTAAACGATAGTCTCCTTCATTATATTATGTGTTGTTAACTGATTCTAGTGAACCGGAATGTTATAAAGAAGCAGTGTAGGTAAAAACCAGGAAGAAGTGTGAGAAAGCCATCAAATAAGAGATGGACTCCTTAGCACATAACTAGACTTGGGACTTAGTCAGGTTGCATGTAGGTAAAACATCATTGCAGAATAAATAGGTTTACAGGTTGAAGGAGGAAGAAGGTGGTAGAGAAAGGTATAAAGCTAGACTTGTGGTGAAGGGGTTTGCACAGAAAAAGGGTATATATTTTGATGAGATTTCTTTTCTCCTGTTTTTAAAATGACATCAATTAGAACTATTTTAAGTCTAGTAGCAGTTAAAGATTTGCATCTTGAGAAGTTAGATGTAAAGACAACCTTTCTCCATGGGGATTTGGAGGAAGAGATATACATGCATCAACCACAAGGATATGAGGTAAAAGGCAAGGAGAAACTAATGTGCACGTTGAAGAAGAGCTTGTATGACTTAAAATAGGCTCTAAGGCAGTGGTATCTAAAATTTGACAAGTTTATGTCTGAACAAGGTTATACTAGATGTCACTTTGATCATTCTATTTATTTCAGAAGGACAAATGATGGTAGTTATATTATATTGTTATTGTATGTAGATGAAATGATTGTTGAAAGTTCTAACATGCAGGAAATAAATGTGGTCAAAAGAAAACTAGTGAACTCATTTGCAATGAAGGATTTGTGTGCTGCAAAATAAATTCTTGGTATGAGAATAACTAGAGATAGGAATAATTGAAAATTAACATTTTTTGAGAGTGAATACATAGAAAAGGTGTTGAAAAGATTTAATATTCAAAATTCAAAACTAGTTAGTATACCTTTGGCTAGCCATTTCAAATTAAGTAAGGAGGTGTGTCCCAAGACTTAGGAAGAAAAAGCTTATATGTCTAAAGTTCCATATGCATCAGCAGTTGGAAGTTTAATGTATGCAATGGTCTACAGAAGGCTTCATATTCCACATGCAATGGGAGTTGTCAGAAGGTACATGAACAATCTAAGAAAAGAACATTGGATGGCGGTAAAGTGGATTCTCAGGTATTTGAGAGGTACCGTAAATCAAGCACTATGCTTTGGTGGTTCAAACATTGTTTTACAGGGATATGTGGATGCAGATATGGCAGGTGATAGAGATAACAAGAGGAGCACAACAGGGTATGTGTTTACTGTAGGTGGAACAACTGTCAGTTGGATTTCAAAACTGCAAAGTGTTGTTGCACTCTCAACAATGGAAGCAAAGTATGTTGCTGCTACAGAGGCTAGTAACGAAATGATGTGGTTACCAAGGTTTCTGGATGAATTGGGTAAGAAGCAGGAGTTCGGTAGGTTATAAAATGATAGCCAGAGATCCATACATCTTGCAAAGAACTTTGCATTTCATTTTAAGACTAAACATATATAGCTCAAGTACCATTTCATATGGTCATTATTGGAAGATGGACAATTGAAGCTGGAAAAGATACACACTATCTAGAATCCTAAAGATATGTTAACAAAAGTTGTAACCAGGGAGAAACTGAGATTCTACTCAGTTTCAATTGGTCTTCAAGTATGATGAAGAGGGTGAGAAACATCAACGTCCAAAGTGGAGTCATTGTCCAGAAAATTAAGAAGTGGTGGAGTTGCTATAATCAGACTCCAAGTGGGAGATTGTTGGTTGTGGAGCCTGATTATATTCTTTATTCAGAGGTATCACAGCATTGGACCCTAATTCGTAATGTGGCGGCAACACTTCCCGTAATATTTGTGTTGCAAGGGGGGTCTTTGGGGGGGGGTGAATCCGATCATTGGGAAACCCCCATGGCGGGGGATGGGGGGCAGTGCCCTCGAAGCAAAAAATAGATGTAAAATTGCTTTGCAAAATGTTGTAATTTTGTAGTCAATCTGGGTCATTCATGAGGCAGAGATCTGACGGTAGAAGTTATGTTTAATTTAGGTTTTTTTTCCTTAGAAGGGAACCCCTCGCTATATATGAGGGAATTTTATTCGTCTATGAAAATCTGTATTCTGATCGAGAAAGAGAGGGGATATCATGTGAAAGCGAAGAGGGAATAACATCGGATCTACTCTAGGTTGTATCTCTTTACTTTGTTGGATAATATAAAAGGAAGGAGAAGTTGTTTCTCTGTGGACATAGCCCAAATTAGGTGAACCACGTATATTATTTTATCTCTTGTTTTATGTGTTTATATTTCTACAATATATTTCATGTGTTCCATTGCTTTGTAATATATAATTTTCTAACAGATTACTCAAAAAAGGAAAGCGTAGAAGTGTTAGCAAGTAATTAACTTTATGTTTGATATAAGTAGAATATTTAACTAGCACAATTAAAAGATACCATAGTCACAGAAGTAATCGATAGATGATGGTGTAACTAAAAAGATAGAGTAACAATAAACCTTGCAACTCCCTCTTTAGGAAAGAGTAGGTTTTATTCAGATCTGTTACTATAATGACATCATAATAATAGGGAAATAGGGTTTTATTCCAAATATTAAAACTAGATTGTCAAGGAAAATTTATAACAGAGAACATAATGGGTTCCAATGCTAAACCCATATAATGAGAGAATCCTTTAATGGTTAAGTAGGGTTTCAATTTCAAACGCTAAAACCAAATTATCATGAAATGTAAAAATTATAATTAAAACAGGGAATCTAATATATGTCAATCTAAGAGACAAAGATGTAGCATCATAACAGAAAAAGAACCAAGATTATAAAGTAAACATATGTTGAACCCAGAATACAAATATGTTTTTCAATAACCCTTAGCCGATTTCCGATAACAATACAAGGTTTAGATATATTTCCATCCAAGAAGAGAAGAATAACACATATCTTAAAGATGAGAAATTGTAAAATTTAGTTTCTAGAAAAATACTAGCAAGCACGTTGTTGCTATTCCTCGAATAAATGAAGAAAAAAAACCCTTGCCGCATACAGCCGATAGCTAATATTTGTTCTATGAATTTACGTACTCAGCTATTAATCATGAAGACATTTAAGGTGCAAAAATTTTAACCAAATTCTACACATTAAATAAAGCCCTGTGTTTCTGAGAAAACTAGTGTTTATTCAGATCTGCTAGTCCCACTAAGATGGGTAGCTATCTTAGAAACAAAAAATTCAAAGTAACTTGTGTTTTCCTTTATGGGAGATAGATGAGAGAGAAGCAGAGAGCACCAATCTTAGTCTTTCGCTTGGCTCCTTGCTTGTTTCCTCTCTCCGTTGATAGAGTTTCGCCACTCCTTTCTCACTTGTCCTGCTTCAAAGAACACCTATAGAGGCAAAGCAGCAAAATACCATCCAAGCATAGAGATCTATGATACCATAAACAATGTAGAATCAAATGTACATTCACCATACAAATGCATACACAAATACAAGATTCAGAAATATACAAGTATATGGAGGAAAACTCAAATAACTTTATTGATAGTAGAAGTAGAGGAGAGGATTACAACCCAGTTGTCAGATCCAATGCCATCCTCCCAGCATGAAATCCCTCTTCACCTCATGAAAAGCTAGATCACCCAACAATACAATCCTTCACAGAGAAACCAATAGCACTTCCTTACAAAATACATAATTCTAGCCTCTTGATCTCTAGGATGAGGGATCCATATATAGATATTTGCATGGGGTGAGTCAGCTTCTGGGATTTTGATTAGTGTCATTTAACTAATATCTCTTGGTTTGACTTGGATATTTCATGATCTCTTACTCATCCCTCGTCGAATTCAGAGAGGGAAGTGTCATATGAGAAATTTCTAGAAGATTCTATTGAATTTCCACCTAGCAAACTGCCTCTACCATTTGTCTGCTCTTGCTTATCACACCCTACAGAAGGGCTTTTTAATATGCATCACACCCCTTGTGTGTAACAAGTGAGATGCATGCTACCCTCAGCATGGAGCAGTCTGTATGGTCCAGTTTTTACCAGTTCTGAGCAGTTTTTTAGGGAGAACTTCTGGGAAATGATGTAGTCAGTTGAACTTGATCGTCTAGGGTATGAAACAACAATTTTAGGGGTTTAAGAGCCCTTGGTTTATCAATATATGTGATTGGGTTTGCAGTGCCCAAATATGTCTATAACAATTCCCTCCTAACGCATGAGATCATAAATCTTCTGATGTCGGGTTAAATTCTTTATCATCAGGATGCAAAGTTTTTTGAACTGGAAGGTGACCTGTAATAAGATACAATACAATACATTATCTTCATAATATTTTCATGATCTAGCTAAGGAGGGCATTCCCATGCTCAGCTTTATAAATTCATTTTCATTTACATAGGACACACAATCGTCTATGTGGTAGACTGATGATTTTGGTAGAGCCATCATCCCTTAGCTTGGATGATTACCTATACAACTATGGAGTACATTTGATGTCTTTATTTTCATGAATATATCACAGCCGGGATGGGTGAAACTACATCCAAGGTCTTCAAACTTGCTCAATCTTCACCCAATGTACAAGTCGATCCATGTGAAAAGATGTTCTGATGTCAAACATGGAAAGACATTCCCAGATTACCAGCCAATGATGAAAGTTGTTAATAGGCATGAGAGGAATCACCGATAACGATAATGACCCTCAAGGTACTACAGTAAAATTCACATGTTGTGAATACATGAGTCGATGTCGAACACCACACAAAATCTTTCGATTGAAGGCCATTGATGTAAACCTATTGCGGGAAGTGAGAAACTTGCCATTGAGGCATGCACGCTTCAAAGTACTGAAAGGGTTATTCCTAAGTCAACTTCTTGGATAATGAGCTGATGTCGACAAGAACTGACCCATTGTAGGAGGACGTTAATGAATCCCACATCTATGACAAGGAATGGAGTAAATGATTTTGTGGAGGTGAAAATGATCTGATGATACAAGGTTCACGGTGGCGGTCATGAAAAATGGAGCGTGAAGGTATTGTAGTGGACGAGGCATAAGCTAGGTTGGTGAATTCTCTAAACGACTTCTCTTGAACATATCAGCAACACCGAAATCGATTGGTAGCGTTAACCCCGAAATGGATGGTATGGAGGACCAATGGTGATATGATCGGTGAACGGAATAACCCAACCCGACTGCGCCATGGCGATGGAGTGAAAGTGTCATGTTCAAGAGCGACCTGCTACCAATGAATTTCTTCAAGTTTTCTTCTATTTTTCCCTAGTCATTGTTGACCAATACCTCTTTAGTTTTTTCAAGCTTGAGGAGGAGAACATATGCTTGTTCTATAATTTTCCATTTAGGCAAACCTATCACTATGTTTTAGCGAGCCTAGCGACAATGAAACTCGCTCTTGTCTGTATGGACAAGTTTGTCACTACTGTTTTAACAAGTTTAATGACAAAGATAACTCTGTCCTTTTCGTGTTTAGAGAGTTTGAAAAGAGATGGGAAGGAAACTCCCGTAGTATTTTTTCATAGTATAATCCCTTAAGTCCCAAAAAGTATAAAATAATATGAATGAGATGAATTTTCAGTAATTTTAGCGAGCCGAACAAGACAAGGGCTCGATCTTTTTGTGTAATGATCCCTCAGGTCCAAAAAGATTAAAATATAGAGGAGAGATGGTGCTTCCCTTTACTTTAACGAGCTGGAAAGGCCGGTAGCTCGGCAATATTTTCATGTTTTACGAATCTAAAAAGAGCTTAAAAGAGACTCGTTTTTGAGGAATGAGTGATGTTTTCGAGTAGCAACTAGTTCCAGGTGAGTTTGAAACTTTCCAAGAACGACAATGTAAAGAAGGTGGCCAACAAAATTACTCATTGCAGTTGTTCCTCAAAAAGGTAAAGAATCAAGTGGAGGCGTATGATCGGCTAAAAGAGTGGAGGTAATGGTAAGAACACAGCCAAGGCTCAAAAGGCTGATCGTAATGTGATCACAAAGGTTATTTATCGAAAGGTGGATTCATTTTTTAATGAGCCCGAACCTTTAGAAGCTATGCTCAGTGCTAGGTTTATTTTTTAACGAGGTTGAACTTTGTGAAAACATTGGTCGCAATAATAGTCACAGATGTTCAATTCATCATTAACACTATGTTCTCTTGATGGTCGTACTACTTGTTCAATTACTCCATCAAATTGATTAGAAATGTAAATACATGCTTGAAAAATGAGTTAAAAACCAACATCTTACTTGAATTAGGTGAACAGTAACATAAAAGTAGTTTTACGTCTCATTTTACCATTTCATTAAAATTTGGGATTGTTGGAGCTCTCGAGGTGTTTTCCCCCTCGATTTTCATAAGCTAGTTCTCGGAGATTCGGTGGACTATTTTCGGCGCCGTTTGAATCAAGTAGGAGCTAACCCTGAGCTCTTCAATTGCATTCTTTCCTTTTCTGATTCTGAGCAGCTTTTCTTGTTTTTCTAGGCCTCAGGGTTTTGAACAATTCGTTCTCTCCCCATCACACCTAGTATACATTGAAAGGTATGATGCATACTAAGCTGGCCATTAGCTAGTTAGTATGCATCCCACCCTATACATAGCTAGGGTATGATGGGTGCAGGGAGGAAAGTTTATGCAATGTTTTTTCATGGAAATTTTTCTTGTTTTTGCCCAAATTAGGATCCTAATTCTTCTCTTGTTTGTTTTTCAGAGATTCATTAGATCAAGATGGTCATAACATGGCAGGAAAATGAGCATGAAGAAGAGGATATGATTCCCTTATATGATCTAGGTACGTTTATTGCATTGCGAAACTATGCCTTGCTCAAATTTTTCCACATATCCAGCATGAGGCAACAAATCAATTTGTTGCAATATCTTCTCGATGCATGGGATCCTACCAACCAAGTGTTCCAGATTAAAGGTAAATCCATTCCTTTGATAGTTGCGGATATCTACTTCCTGACTGGGTTATCGAGGCGTGATGCCCCTCTCTCACTATCAGGATCCGCCCGTGGGGGTGAATCCATGAGGGATTATATTCACCAGTTCTATAGTGATGGATCTCAGCCAAACAGGAACGGGAAGATCAGTATTTGAGATGTCACTTATTGGTCCTTGAGGACTATCTTATTCACCTTTGCTAGATTGGCTGGTAGCGTGGCTCTTCACTTGGTCAACAGGTCCTATATGCAATATGCCTTGGAATGCCTTGAACCAAAGGTATTCAACTAGTGTGATGCAGTACTTTCGGTTATAAAATAATAGCTTTCCAAGGTGAATAATGGAAGATCCAAGAACTTTGGTTATTTTTCTATTATGACCGCCCTTACCTTGGAGAGTATCCCACTGATGCAGCCACAATACATTTCACTCAGACTCCCAGCACCAAGGGAACCACAGATGCAGAGATAGGTTAATCTTATGGCCAGACATGTTGGTCATTCATAGATTTTGTTCTTTGATTTCTTCTTTGAGTGGTTCAACCATTAGCAAATGGTCTTTGCCAAGTATCCGTATGTTGAGATGGATTTCCGGGGCAACCCAGATTTGGTGTTGCCGGCTGGTGAGCGTGGGGCGTTATAGGTAAAAAGATCTGACCATATCTCTATTTATTGTTCTTATAATGTTCTTTTGTTTTTTATTATGTTATCAAGACTAATCAAACCCATATATTTATAGATATTGGACCAGCGCGACCAGTAGTGCACTTGAGGGTAGCAGTTGCCGTTCCAGTAGGAGAGGCTGTAGGATGGGCTATCCTTCATGATTTGGATGTAACGGAGACCCTTGCAGTATTGTAGGATCAAATCGAGGGTCTCACCCTTGGTATTTAGGATGTGAGGACCGACGAGTTACCTCTGAGATTACAGCGCCATAATACTGGCGTGTCGAGTTGATGGACTAGGCTCTTCCATATGATCGCACAGGCAGTGACTTGCTATCACCTGCACCATTAGTCTAGGGTGCTTTCCTACATTTTTGAGTTTTTTGGGGCGTATGACCAATTTTTTCCTTGCCATAGAACATTTTGTAAAAAACTATAAACAATTATATGTATTTTTTATTTTCAGAGTTCTATTTTGGTTAATTTATATGATCCTAATGCAAATGTTGATTGAAATGGTTTTTCTTTTTATAAATGCTGCAAATGTTTATCTAACACATTATTTGTTAATGAATCAGTTAATGGGTTTAAGTTTCTGGAAATGTGTTAATATTGAATAGAATAAAACTACCTTTCCAAAATCCTGACCCTTAGGAACATACCATACATAGCTGGATTCTGAATGGAATAGATGCCAGTAAGTTGTAGGATGACGAGTTGTCAGTGTCGCCTGACAACAAGTCAGCATATGCCATGTGCGATGGTATCAGAGAGAAGCTCTATGAACACGCTATACTCAGCAATGTCGTTCATTGACAGACCAATACATACCCCTCTGAAACTCACTAACTCGCCACTTGGATTCAAAATGGCCCATGCTGCAAAAGATAAGTTCCATGTACTATGACTAGCTCTGTCAGCATATCCAACAAATGATTCCAATAGGTTCTACATCTGTAAAAAATGCAAAAATGGATTACCTAACCAAAATGATCACTCTTGATGAAAACAACAAACGTAACAAAAGCATATGAAGAGATTACTACACTTAGTCAAGCATAGTAATACTTAAGATACAACCCATTTTGGGGTTACGACAGTGGAATCCCATCGTAATCTACTAGCTCATAGGCTCCTTTTGTTAATACTCGCTTAACAATGTAAGGACCCATCCATAATGATTCGAACTTACCTGCTCCCAATTTATTGGATTCTTGATCGTAAAGTAAGACTAGATCGCCTTTTGAGAAGACACAGGGTTTCACTTTCTTATCAAATTATGCTTTGACTCTTTTCTTATGAGATTTTTCAGCCAAGGTGGTGTCACGACAGGTTTATTCAATTGGATTGGTTCCAAGAAATGAGCCTCTTCCTCTTAAGTTCCAGGGATAAGGTCGACTGCAAGCTTTAGAGACAAGATTTCACACCCAATCGATAAGACCGCTTCCATACCATACACCAGCTGAAAGGGTGTAAATCCAGTTGCATTTCTCACTAATGTCCTATATGCCCACAAGGTCGAGTACAGGATTAGGTGCCAACTATGTTTGTGGACTCCAATCATCCTTTGTAGCATGCACTTCGAGACTTTGTTGATTGCCTCCACTTGTCTATTAGCTTGTGGATAATACGGAGTAGAACTGTCGTGGAACATTCATAATTTGGCAGCCAATTCAACCATCATGTGATTGAGGAAATACGGTCCATGATCTATGACTATAGCGTGTGGAACAACAAATCCAGAGACTACATGATTGAAGAAGAAAAGAGTAGTCGTTTCACCATTGTTGTTTAATGTAGGCATTGCCTCAGCCCACTTTGTAAAATAGTCAACTGCGACTATGATATACCCATGCCCCCTAGCCAACGTTGGGTTACATGTCGTGAAATGTATGCCCCATTTGGTGAATGCCCCAACAACAACTACTGGATGCAGAGGTGTGGGTGGTAGTCTGGTTTTGCAGTCGAAGATTTGACAAGCATGGCAACTTCTGACTGCGATTATGCAATTTTTGAACATAGTAGGCCAGAAGTAACCTACTCGTAAGATCGTTTGCGCCGTAGCATAACCAGATTGATGCCCCCCACACGCGCCTAAATGGAAATCATTCAAGACTTCTTCATCCTCCTCATGGGTGAGGCACCTTCGTAGAACTGTATAGATACCATGACAGTAAAGTGTATCACCGATGATCATGTAGTATTTTGCTTGGTATCTAGTATGTCGTTGTTCTGAGTGAGAGGTATTAGGCCTGTATTTTTGAGTTTGGAGATAGATCAGTATATCTCCATACCACGGATCACTTGATGATATCAGAAAAAAACATTCATCCACGATTGACACTTTGGATGTTCAATCATTAGACAATGATGGCAAGTCACATAGTAACTCCATGAAAACTAGAGATTTCTTTGATTTGAATTTTACGAATTCCAGATCAAACTCTTGCAAAATCGCTATCCATTTCAAATATTTGCCCCATAGTAACTGAAGTGACAAAATCTAAGTCATAGAGTTGTAATCTGACAAAGTGGTAGTTTTGTGAAAGAGGATATAGTGTCGAAATCTCTGTACTACTTGAATAGCTGCAAGAGTGAGCTTTTCAACATAGCAGTACTTGCTTTCTGTATTATTTAAGCTTTGACTTAAATAATAGATAGGACATTCGATTCCACTATCTTCTTGTACTAAAACCATTGCAATGGTCGTATCTACTGCATCTAGATATAGGTTAAAGTCTTTTTGATAGTGAGGAGCGTAAATTAATGATGCTTTCATTAGGGATTCCTTTAAAGAACCAATGGAAGCTTACGTAACCTGATGCCAGCTAAAGGGAACTTCTCTTTTCAAAAGACGCATATAACCTTTAGCAAGTTCGACGTAATTTGGAATGAAGCTCCTCAGAAAGTTTGCTTTCCCTTGGAGTTTCTGAATCTAAAGAAAATTTGAAGGTGGAGGCATATCGATGATTGCTTGAACCTTACATGCGTCGAGTCGAATCCCGTCCTTAGAAACTACGAAACTAAGTAAACGACCAGAATCAAAACAAAACACACAGTTGTGCAGATTGAGTCTTATCTTATAGTGTCGACAATGTAGAAATATAGCTCTCAAATTCTATGGATGATCAGTCTGCTTTTGCAAATGAGCTAGTAGATCATCGAGATACGGTCGAATTACGTTCTTGATGTCGTGGAAGGCATAGTTCATAGCCCTCTAAAAATTTTCCCCTGCATTCTTTAAACCAAAAGGTAGTTTACGGTACGTGAATGTGCCCCATGGACATATAAATGCAGCCTTCGACTGGTCCTATGGGTGGATATTTATTTGATTATACCCTAAAAATCCATCCATGAATGTAAAGATTTCTCATCTGGCGCATTCATCAATTATCTATTCAATGAAGGGTGTAGGGTAGTTGTCCTTTGGACAAGCTTGATTTACATCCCTATAATCAATGCACACTCTAATTATTCCTTGCTTTTTCATCACAGGAACAATATTTGATACCCAACCAGTTAGAGGAACTGGGTAAATGAAACCAACATGTAAATTGTTTTCAACTTCTGCCTTGATGGTAGCGGCTTTCTTTGGGTGTACTTGTTTTTGTACTAGTTTTACATCTGGATACATCTTGACTTCGTGTTCAACTATGCTCTAGTCTATGCTTGACATTTCTTCATAAGACTATGAAAACACATCTCTGAATTCATGAAAGAGAGCGCAATATATTTCCAGTTCTAAAGAAGAGCAAGTTTTCTCGACATGAATAGTCTTTACAACATTGGGTTTGGTCGAGATATTCATGGCGATAGTTTCTTCAATATTGGACAAATTTCACTCGGAATCCACCTTTTTTACAGTATTTGATAGAAAATCAAAAACTAAAGGATGATTAGGGTCTCTGGAATAATCTTCGTTGTAATCCTGAAGATGGGAACGATGGTGGTCATCTTCCCATGCTGCCTCTCTTATCATCATTGACTGAATGATTCCTTCGTCTGTAGAATGTACATGTGACCAAGGATGTGAAGAGGTGCTATATTCCTTAGACCTATCTATCCAAGCACTCGATGAGAATTAATTCAGGTTTGCCACCCAGGCCAAGAAAATTGATTGCTACAAAATTTCTATTGGGCTTGGAGGCAATACCTAGCGATGATCCATGCTAACAAAATGTTTGGAAATCTTCTGAATCTTTGTACATATAGAAGATACCATATTGCAGGTTCCCACTGTGGCCACTTCCACCAGGATACTCGGAGGCAGTAGGGAAAAAGTACCCATTAAGGTAGGGTCTTTTAAGAGGCCTACTCCGACATTTTGAAGTTAATGAGAGCTTCCATGGATCATTGGAATGCTACCCGTAACTTGTGAAATGTTGGGGAGAAAGGTTTGTTGGTCAACGATTGTAGTTCCTCCTTCAAAGGGAAATGCAATCTTTCTAAAATATGTTCACACAACAGCAGCCATAGCATAAATCCAGGGCCTTCCCAATAGGATATTGTAATTGATATTTCCATCGATAACTTCGATGTCAATTTCTATTGTCTTTCCCCCAGTTCAACTTGCAAGTTACTTAAAATCCCGTACGGGGTTTATGTTCGTCTATCAAATTCTTTTAATGTGGTGCGCCTCAAGTTTAAAGTTTTCCAGCAACTCATTGACATAATGCAGGTAGATGCCCCCTCATCAATGATTGTTCGATGAACAATTTTGTCGAGGGCTTTTACTTGTACGAGAAAAGTGAATTGAGTTGGTAATTGAGGTTCATATCCTTTACGATTAAAGGCCACAATATTGGAATCTGTTGGGTCAATCCCAACTATTTCTGATAATAGAGCCTGTTCTTGGGAGGGAAAATTTTGCAGTACTTCAAGTCTCCACATAGTAGATCGCGATCGGGCCAGATCCTCTACTATATTATAATTCTTTGTTGCTCGAGCACGAGGATCAAATGTCAATTTGTGTACTATTCCCTTTGTCGGCTTTATTGTTAGTTCAAGAATGATGGATGGCACAACTTCAGTCGAAGTTGTTGTCAAACTACTAGGTTGATGTGTATCCTTGTTGTTCGACATTTGTGGATTCCCATAATATTTATTCCTTGTTGATATCAAAGCATCATTTTGTTGTTTCGAAATGGACAACATAAGAACTTGGGATGGGGAAGCATTGTCGCTAGCAATCAGATTGGTTTCTGGGTTTGGAAACGGATCAATCAACACTGTTGAGGTACTTGAACTCTTAAAGAACTTCTTGATCTCAGCTTTATGTGGAAATTGTTTCATCCAATGGTCTCTATCACATATAAGAAATGGCATACTAGGTTTCTTTTGCATACAAGGGTTCCAAAAGGTTTATCAGGAGTGAAATATTCCTATTTCTTCTCTTTGTTTTTCCCTTTCTTCTTGCCCCCTAGTTGCTTAGGTTCTTTGCCTTTGTAGGACGACACGACATTAACCTCCAAGGAAGGAAGTTTGTCATTTGCTTTTTTACTAGAACCTGTAAGGACTTTACCAGATGGGGCCTTTGGGGTTTGCGTACTTGAGGTGCCAATCACGTCGTCACTGGTATGAGAGTCCCCGTTCAATTTAGGAGGAGGAGGAATGGAAACTATGTTCTAGGAGCATCAGGAATTTTGTCATAGAGCATGCTAGACTGGGTGTAGATCAAGTCTAGATATTCTGCGTGAAAAATGACTTGCTCTTCAGTGATAACCCCTCCCTTGGCCACTTCCTTTGTAATAGAAGGTAACATTGACATAATAAACCATTCAGCTAGAAGCTGATCAGGAACGTATGCCTTTACCATTCAGTGACGATGTCGCCACTCATGAATATGATCAGATATGTGAGTGGCTATTGTCTATTTAAAATTGGTAAGGAGATCCATTCCTATTTCGTACCTTATGGGTAGCTGAAAATGCGTTAAAAAGGTGGTGGAAACGACACTAAAGTTATCAAATGAAGCTCTAGGCAATTCAATGTACCATTTCACTACTAGATCAGTTAGTGTTTGTTGAAAAAGGCAAAGCCTAATCAAATCATCATTGAGGGTGTTGGACGAACACCACAAATGAAAGGTCATTACATGATTCGATGGATCTTCACTCGAATTTCAATTGAATTTAGGAATATCTGATGGAATTTAATGGGGAATTGCTGGTCACCAAGGGGCGTAAGCAATTGGATCATTTTCTAGCCGATTCAGATCTGGTAATTCTAAAGTTGCTACAAAGGGCAATTGTTGATTAAGGATTGGCAAAGCATACCGAGGATAAGATGGGATTTCCTGAGCAGTGGGTCTTTGCATACTAGAATCATGTATTTGATGCTGGTAAGTTTGATAAGGTTGATGTGCATAACCATTATAATATGATTGTTGGTAACCGTTCTAAACAAATGGTTGCCCATTACCTGCAAAGTTTTTTTTCTCAGGTGCTCGGTAAGCTTACTGGAATTGCGGTTGTAGATATTGCACCACCCATGGCTATGAGGCCATTTGTTGCTGTCCAATACTGGATGTTTGACGAATATGAGGGGTGATAGTACCTGTTTGAGCTTAAGTCACTTTAGTTAAGGAGTCACTAATCGGCGGTTGTGATTGATTTGCGAAGACAAGAGGGTGTTGTATTATGACCTGAGAGACTTGAGGTTGACATACAACAGGTAGCGCTTGTACTTGCGACACCATCATAATAGCCAGTGTAGTGGGAATGTTCAACACAGGTTGATTTTTTTGCATTGAATATACAACTCTTGGTTGTTGAGGTAGTATTGGTATCCAACCACTCGATGCAATTCCAGCTTGACCTGAATTTTGTTGTGAACTCTCATATGGTTTTTCTCTCAGAGGGAATAATGAAAAGGCATACTCCCCCCCATATGGTGGCAATCCAATGTTCAAAGGGTAAATTGGTCTTTTGAAACTAGACTGCCCAAATTGATAGTGATGTGAAGGATCAGTTTGGTGAGTCTCAACTTAAGAAACTCAAGATAAGATTCCAGATGAACAAATGGGAGCAGACCATGTTGTCGAAATAGTCCCTTGGTGGACTCCATCTAGCGGTTAAGAACTAGTTGGGACAGATGGTGTACTATCTAACATTGTCGGATTAGTGGTGGGAGGTTCTACTACTGTTGTATCTAATGACACAGTCCTAGATGTCGATGGTTGTTCATACATATTGAGTCTATCGAAAAGATTTCCTAGCGATTCGACAGGAACTTGCGAGAAAGCTGATAAAAAGAACTAACTTATGTGGTAGAAGGATATAGGTGGATCCCAGTTCCAAAATGCAATGGGGTACTAGATGGAAGATCCTCCACAATCTCTTCTATAGCAATCAATCCAAGTGGGAGAACTAGACTATTAGGTTCGTAAAATATTTTTGGTGTCGAAGAAGTATAGACTCTGCAGCGATAGATGTTGGAGGGGTGACACCTTCCGAATCAGCCCTACATGGAGTTGGTTCAGGAATAAAAGTGTTTACCGTTACACTAGGATCAGTTCTAATGTCCTCTTGTAACTGCAGAACTTCTTCTATAGAGGCAGGGGTACCATAAATAATTGGAGTAACTAGAGTCTCTAATGATGTTGAAACACAAGTTTCAAATAAACTAGGAGATGTCGACCCAGTTAAACGAGATTGCTTGGCCCAAAACGGTTTCGTTTCTAGAGTCAAAGACGGTTGAATCATTTTTCCCTGTCAATGATGGGGTTTTTATTGACTTTCTTCCACGATTGCAGATTACTTGATAAACTCAAAATTAAAAGGGGAAAATGTTATTATGAATTAAATGAATTTTATGATGCTTTGACACAACTTGCGTTTTCAATTTTTAAGAGTCGACAAAAAGCTAAAGGTGAATCTAGTTTCCTTCAATTTTTGGTGAGCCTGAAGTGACAAGTGCTCAGATGGACCTTTTCTTTTAAGGAGTTGAAAAGGAACGAAAGTGACTACTCTGGAAATCTAGACAGAGGGATTACTAGACCAATCGCAAAACTACAATATACACCTCGGTGGTAAATTATAGAGAAATTACCAAGGACTTTACGTATGACAGTCAATCTTCTTGAATGTTGTGTTTAGTGCATTGCGATCGATAGGGCAACAGACACATCTTCCTAAGGATAAAGGATATCAGCCTATTATTGTCTCCCAATATATACTCGACAATACATGGGAGAACAAGTCTGTACGAGCACTTGTCATATCAAAGAGGAGGAATCACCCAACCTACAATGAAAACTATAGTTACCAGGCTTTACAATGCTAGAATACATCTCTAGACTAGACTTCTAGATGTCGTGTGTTAGGTTCCAAAGAGTTTTTATGTTCATTGAGGTTTATTTTATAGTTCATCTTTCTTAAGAAGTTTTCCTTTCAAGGTTCGCCGCGTGATGTAGATGTACAATTCCTAAATATGCAATCTAAACGATAAATAGTCATTTTTTTTCTTTTAGCAAAGAAAATCCTAGCTACTAAGGAAACAAGAGTAAAATTCTTTCAACATAGAGGAGAGAGCACACACTAAATGCACTTTTCCTAAATCGATTTCCACATGCAGTATAAATACAAATGCACATGCATGTATTTTTTTTCCATTTCATTAATGTGAGAATGACAAAAAGAAAACTAAGTATAGATCTAAACTACTTTTCCTCAAAGCAACACTTTAGAAATTTATTTTCAAAAAAACGGAAGGAAGACTAAGACGACACTTTCACTTTCGAATGGAAAACTACTTTCGACACTTCAAAGAATTGACAATTCAAATCAACAAGAAGAGGTAGTTGAAGCCTCGCTCATCAATATGAACAAGTATTTTCAGCCGTATGAATATGATCAAAATTTAAAGGCTCATTTGGTCATTCTTTAGCTATAAGGGAAAGCCACCCTATGGCGGGAAGAGGCAAAAACAGTACATGGAGTAAATGACCAAAGCATAACCTTGGAAAAATTTCAAAGGTATTTTAAAGAAAAATATATAACCGAAAGATTTTATGACGAAAAAGCAAAGGAGTTTCATGATCTTAGATTGGGTCAACTGTCTATGGATGAGTTCATAGCGAAATTCACATCTTAGCTTCATTATTTTCCTTAGATACAAGAAGAAAAGGTGAAAGTGTAGTGGTTTATCAATAGTTTTTCATTTTTCATGAAAGAGCGCCTCAAGTTTGATAACCCAAAAACCATGGACGAAGTTATATGGAAAGCTACAATTTGTAAACAACAAAACAAACAAAAGGGAGATGTGGGAAAGAGATGGGATGACAAAAAGGGGATAAAATGTACCTCCAACCATAAGGGAAATAAGACCACAATCAACAAAGGACCCTATAAAGGTAAAAGAAGCAGGAATATGAACAGAAATTAGCCCAGATTTAAGCTTCCAGACGAGACTAAAACAAATGAAGAGTCAGGTATAACTGAAGAGGAATTAACAATTAGACCTCCTGTACAGTGTTGGGGAAGTGGAGGGCCACATTATGTCAAAAAATGTACACACCAAAAGGGAACTGATCAGATTTCATAGATTCAAGAACCATCTATTGTGGGAGATGTGGCAAGGAGTATACCTAAGATTAAAGCTTTTCTTGTGGAGTATCAAGCGGAATACCAACCAACCATGAGAGAATTTGAAGGTAAAGTCTGTGATCGAACTATATCTATTTTAATTGATCTGAGAGATAGATCGAATGTTTGGGATTCGATGTTAAGAATATCGAGTAGTAGAATTACATTGGAAAGATTCATATTCTCAAACTTCATGAATATGTCTTAAAAGGGCGTGGTACAAGAAGCGACCTCACAAAAATCTATTGACATTAATTAAAGCGCTAAATTTTAAGCGGAATATCAATGCAATACAAAAGTAATAAGATACTTAGATACACCAATGAATTTAACGAAAATAATTAAAATAATTTCCAGATTTTATTATACTTTAATGGAAAATAATTATATTATATTCTATATTTCGACAACCGATTAATTGTAATGAGATATCATTAAGAAAACCAATTTTAACGTATACGACAATGGATATGCCACATGTGTTTATCCCATCAATGATATTGCAATTTTATTAAATGATGTTACAAATATTTTTCCTATATTTGATATATTGAATCGCTTCAATAATGGAGGGTTGTCAAGGTTGGCTGAATTTTTAATGTACTATAAGTTTAATTTTATTGTTATGTCTTTTATTTTTTTAATTATTCTATTGATATAGAAAATAAAGTGGTTTAAATGGATGGAAATAAATCATTTTATTATATGTAGATATATTTTTATTTCATATATCTATAAAGTATAAAAAGGAATTAATTATACTTGATAAATAGATAAATATGAAGTTAAGAGAATTCCATTTTGAGTAACACACAAATAAAACCCTCAATATTTATGGGGAAGGGTTGAGGATGACTTACAGAAATAAAACTCTCAAATTTTATGGGGAGTGGTTGAGGATGTAAGTCATTTTTTAGCTCAATTAAAGTATACCAAGAGACCTCTAAACTCAACTAAGCTTTGTAGTCATCTCATTATTGGGCATATGGTTCTTCCATTCAACATTGATGTGATATCCCCAACAAATCTAATTATTTAATTTACTGCAAAACTTAACAAATTGATTATTATTATTATTTTATAAAAAATATTTGCTAAATTAAGTTACGCAGAAATGAAATAACAGTTATTTGTAAATATTGTCTTTTTACATGTTAAGTAGTTAGCATTCACAGTTACCTATCCCTAACTAATTTCTTGAAGATTTATTCAATAAATATCAAGAGGATAGGGGTATTTCAGATCTATAAAAGAGAAAGAGGAAATTGATTGAAAAGAGGAAGTTGCACTGAAGTGTTAGGCAGATTTACAGAGCTAAGTCTCGTTTGGACGAGATAGTTGTTTTATGAGAGATATAATCTCAAAGATAGTTCTTTTGTGCAAGGAAAAACTCAAGGGGAGATATCTCTTCAACGTTGTCTCATGGTCGAGAGGAAAACAACAACAAAGGCCAAGGTCTAGTAGCGGGCCCTTGCTTGGAATTTGACATTATACAGATAAGAAAAATAACGGATGTAATAGGTATATTGATTGTGTTGGGTGTGGAGCCTGCTTATCTTATTTATTCACAGGTATCACCACATTTGACCCTAGTTCGTTATTGTAACATTGAAAGGAACATAATAAAAAATCAAGCTAGTAGTCCTGGTTTTGGGATCTAGGGGGAAATCTCTGTGTATATGTGTTTTATGTGATACGCTCTTGCATTGTTTATTTTTTGTATTTTAGAATTCGTGTGTAGGTAATTTCTGTATGGGCTTAAAACCTACATTTGGTAGAGAGTTGTTTTGGCTTCAAGGTGACGCCTTTGTTGCTGAGGGGTTTCTCTCAAGCCTATGGTAGACCCTATTTAGTAGGAGACTTGTGAGATCCATTTTGGTGGTGAAAGAAGATGTCAAGCAGTGGACTGATAGAGATCGAGAGATTTAATGGTCAAAGTTTTGAGTTGTGGAAACTCAAGATGGAGGATCTGTTGGTGGATAAAGATCAGTGGATCGCGGTAGATCCGGGTACTAAACCAACAAGATTGTTCGATGAAAAATGCAAGAAGTTGGAGCGAAAGGTAAAGAGCACAATACGATTGTGTGTCTTAGATTCAATATTGCTAAATGTACCAAGGGAAGCTACGATGAAGGCTTTGTGGGACAAGTTGGGACTTTGTACCAATCTAAGTCTCTATTGAATAAATTGTTCCTGTGGAAAAAGATGTATAACCCGAGGATGAAAGATGAAGACTCAGTGACAGAGCAGCTGAACGCATTTAATATTTTGGTAAGTCAATTATTATCTGATGATATTAAAATTTCAGATGAAGATAAGTGCATTAGTTTCTTGTGTTCTCTACCAAATTCATGGGATAGTCTGGTTATTGCAATAGGTAACAATAAAACTGCCTTGTAGTTTGATGAAATAGTCTCATCCTTACATATGAAGGAGATGAGATGGAGAAATATGGAGAGCCGAAATGGTGATACCTTGTCTGTACAAGGACGATCCCAGAACAAAAACAAAAATTAGTGATCGAGTTGGAGATACAAATCTAGAGGGAGATCTAAATCTCTAGGAAAACCTGTAAAGTTGGTGTGCTGGAAATACGAAAAGGAAGGGCACTGAAAAAGGGACTATAAATCAAAATCTCCTGATAAAGGAAAGGGATCTGATGATGCTCCTTCTGCAGAGGCGAAAACCACCTCAGATGAAGGTGGGTATGTGTACTTGGTTTCTTCAAGTACACATGTAGATCATGAGGCATGTTTGATTGACTCAGGTGCATCCTTTCACTTCACTCCCCATAGAGAGTGGTTCTGCGAGTATGAGAAATATGATGGTGGTGATCTATTCTTGGGGGATGATAGGAAGGGTAGAATCATTGGTCGTGGAAAAGTAAAGTTGAATTTGCAAAGTGGAAGGGTTGGAACACTTCCGGTTGTTCTGCATATTCCTGCATTGGCCAGAAATTTATTTTCTATAAGCAAGTTGGATGATGCAGGTGTAAAAAAAGTGTTTGAGAAGGATACCTACAAGATGGTTCAGGGACCACTAATATTAATGCGGGGAGTTCAGATTGGAACTATGTACAAGCTGCAAGGTAGCATTGTTGTTGATGGGTGCAACAACTCTGTGGTTCCTGAAAGGGGAGTAGAAAATATAGTGGTCTCTGGAGAGAAGACCATGTTCTGGCATTAAAGGCTTGGATATATTGGACAGAAGGGCCTTCGAATACTTCATGGTAAGGGTATGGCGGAAGGTATGAGTAAGAGCTCTCTAGATTTTTATTTCTCTGAAAATTGTGTATATGGGAAGCAGAATCAGGTGATTTTCCCCTCTAGTAGTAAGAGCGCGAAACATATATTGGAACTTGTGCATAGTGATGTGTTGGGACCTGTGAAGGTTCCATCAGTGGGTAAGTATATGTACTATGTATCATTTATAGATGACTTCTCAAGGAATACATGGATATATTTCCTTAAGAAGAAATATGAAGTCTTCGACAGGTTTAAATAATTTAAGGCTCTGGTGGAAAACCAAACAGAGAAGAAGATAAAGGTGTTGAGGATAGATAACGGTGGAGAGTTTTGCAGCAAGGAATTTGAATAATTCTGTAAAACGTGTGGCATAGCACGGCAAAATTCTACTCCATAAATACCTGAGAAAAATGAAGTTGTAGAAAGAATGAATAAGACATTGATGGAAAGGGAAAGAAGCATAATGAGTGGTGCTGGGTTAGGAAATGAATTTTGGGAAAAGGTGGTGGAGACAACATGTTACCTGGTCAACAGATCACCTTCATCAATGTTGGAGGATAAGACTCCACAAGAAGTATGTATCGGTATGAAACCCTCTCTTTCACATCTGAAGGTATTTCGATGTGATGAATATTTACATGTTCCAAAGGAGAAAAGAACCAAGTTGGATAGTAAATCAGAAAAGTGCATCTTTATTGGGTATAAAGATGATTTAAAGGGTTATAATATTTGGAACCTAGTCATAAGAAAGGTTGTTTATGTGGAGCGATAAAAAGGTGTCTTTATAACTCCTAATTACCTCACATTAATTGTCAACCCAGGGACGACTTTTTATTTCAATAGTGTGCTCAGTCTGAGGTGGCTATTTACTCAAGAGTAATGTTTTGCATTATAGTGCTTAAAATCCAAAAGTAAATGAATGCTTGAAAAAGAAATCTAACAATAACATAAACTCAATATGCTTTGAAATCCAACTATTCACTCAGAAAACGTCAATTGAGGATACAGTAGAAATAACTCATTCCTCTAGAGATTGATGCAATTGAAATCAAACTAGAACAAGACAATCAATCTGAGAATGAGGAAGGAGTAACCCATGTTCTCTACAGTTGACAGCCCTGCTTAAAACAATCAAAAGGGAAATAGAAATTGAAGTAAAGAAGCTATTGAAAGTAAATTAGGAAAACTCTTTAAAAGCAACCTCTTGCAATTAACTAACAGAAATGAACAACAAAGTAAATGGACAACAAACTATAACTAAAAGAATCTGAATAGCAAACTCTAATTAATGGAAATGAACAACAGCAAAGCCAAATTAATAGCAATATGTAATGAATAACAAAACCTTAGTCTAAGGAAATAAATGTAGCAATCGTATCCTACAGGAATCAAATGGAAATCCTTCACTCTTAAGGACGGATTGAACAACACACCAAAATGGAACAACAATGATTAATGATGAATTATAGAAGAGCACTTGAAAACCATATATACACATGGCACACCTTAATAGTAATCTGATCTAGTTATCAATCTTAGTTAGAAAGAGTACGACTGCATTTCAAAATAGAACAACATTGTTTATAGATCCAACAATCACAAAGGACATAATTCCTAAGATGAATTCGTAATGTCAATGAATAAGTGCACAACACAGAGGCTCTGTAATTAAGAAGAAACAACATTCTGTAAAGACCGACAATATTATATCAACACTTAAAAGAACAGTTATACGTTGCAAAGTCAATACAATAGTTTTGTCTTTAGAAAATGTAATAACAGATCATGTGATGTAAACTGAAAAACACATCAGATTACCAAATAACGTCAATTAAGCAAACCACACATAAACCAGAAATATAATATACAGAAGAAGCAACGTACTCCAGTGGAGGCTGGTTCGTTAGCTGCCAGCAGATGCTGCTGGGTTACTTTAGGATCAACGATGGAATGATAACCAAATTTATATTAAAATATCAAAGTAGAGTTACAGTGGATTACAACAAGAAATCTCTTGATCTCTTAGCCATTATCCATTCTCTCTGCCATTCTCAATTCTGAATCTTTAATTCATCCTCAATTCTCCACCATTTTTCCATCAATTCTCCCTCCCTAAATTCATCATTTTTCCATCCCACTCTCTGATTTCTGTTTTCATTTAAATAAAGAGAGATCAGAGAGAAGTTAAAATAGAGATAATTACAATATGATTTCTATTACAAAATTTGATTGTTTCCAACCAATTGATCAATATGAAAATATATTTCCATCTATCTTTCAACAAGAGAAAGGTGAATTTGGATTTGCAGCTGAGATTTGGAAAACGGCCACACAGCGAATTTGAGAAAATCATGCTCAAATAACCCTAAGTTTCTCTCAATGCAAGCTGAATTTTGGCAAACCGTTCTTTTCAAAAGTTCGCTGGGTCCGTTCTGGACAAAACCCATGTTCTGGATTTTCCAGATTCTTCTTCATTTGCTCAGAAGCTCAATCGCAAAATTGTCACTTCTTATTCTAGTGAATTTCTGAGTTGGAATATTTAATGACCAAATCTTCAATCTAGAAGTTGTATTGGAGGCTAAAAATGGTGAATAATGTTCCAACCAATTTATTAAAACTATCATTGATAAAATCATGCATAATCATCAATTTAATAGAAATAAAGGAGAATAAATAATATTTTTACATAAGAGCATAAATCATTATAAAATATAATTATATGATAAATTATGATAAATGATGTGATGAAGAATGGTAGAAGTGGGTGGAATAAGTGTTCAAAAGTAATAATAATAATGGCATATTAACGACCCAACACACCCCCACACTCAATATGTTGCATGTCCTCATGCAGCCCAAAGACAAAACCTATGTGTTAACCAAGCAATAAAAATTTTTTGTCCATCCCAGCTCTTGAAATGGATAGAACAAATGAATTCTTCCTTAATTAATAAATATTCAATTTTAGTAGTCTTGATGAAGGCATAATAATGAAGTTGCAACAATATATGATATAAGTGACATCAACCTTAATTAACCATTTTCCCAAATACTACAAACCAGATTTTGTTGACATTGTGCAAGTAGATTTCAACTATATTAATGCTTCTATGATCCAAAAATCAGATCGTTTTGATGCACGGATCATGAGATCTAAACAAAATGGTTGTAGGTGATAGTGCATGATTTCCGAAATTTTATGAACCAATATAACTTGAAATTATCTGGGTTTATGTATTTTAATGATACATCTGTGTTTTCCAGAAATCACAAAAATTGAGTTCATACTTTTAAAAGTATTATGGAAATCAATTTTTGCACTATGTAAAAATAAAATTGTATGCCTTAAATGAGAAAGAAAACAGAAAACATCCATCATGCATAGCAATTCCTCCCCTCTCTGAAGAATTAACATGTCCTCATGCGATGCTAGAGAACAAATAGAGGTGGTTGCTACCATGTGTTGAATTCTATGCTTGGTGTAAAACAACATGGAATAATGGAGGTGTTGAGAATGAATAAGAATAACAATGGATGATAAAGAATTTGGATGACATGGTCATGAGAAAGAAATGAATGAAAGAAACACTCCCCCAAACTGAAAGATAATATGTTGCTAAAAAATGGGAAGTGGTAAAGATGTGGAATGAATGATGATAAATAATGCTCAATGGATATTCATTAAATTCTCATAAATTAGTAATAAAATAGAAAATTATGCTATGTTACCTCAAGTTTTACCTCCAAAAAGAAAAATGTGGAATGACATATATGTACTCGCAGTTGTTGAAGTTGGCGTAGGTAGAGTTGGTGCTGAAAGTGATGCAAAAGGTGGAATCTAGGTAAGCACATCATGTCTGAAGAGTTATTCACGTTCACTAGTTGCTTGATCCTCTTTCATTAGTTGCAATAGTGTGCTCATGTTGCGAATAGAGTTGTCACCCATACTTGTTGTTCTCCTATAAACAAATGACTATTTTGCATACAATGTTCTTGAATCCATAGTGTTAGTTTTGAATGGGAATAGATGAAGATGCATGCAAAAATTTCAATTAGAAAAACTGATGTATACATGCAATACTAATATTTTGCCAAATCAACAAGTTATGGTAGAGTGCAGTAATCATATCGCATGCAATCCCATAATGTATATATTCCCCCCTCCAATCAGAAAAGGGATTCCATGACCATAAAGCCTATGGAAAGTGTTATGTTGATGGCAAGGCAAGGGAATGAACAATATAGCAATGAATGAAGCAGAGTACACATATCAATGATAGGACAGCGAGAGTTATGGTTATAATGAGAGCATAGTGTGTAAATATAGTTATGAATAAAAGATAGAATGCTTTGGATTGATGATAAGTTATGCGAAAGAGAAAAAGGACAACAATATTCCAAAAAAATGCCTTACTGACGATATTCTAGCTAAAAATGATGCGATGGATCATAAAACAATTTCTCCTGCATAAAGGTTCAAAATAGGGAAACAATTAAGGAAATAACTTCTCCGATAAAAAGACAAAAATAAGAAAAGGGTATTATAGTAATAATTGACGATAGCATATAACTTCAATACCATAAGCAGAGCCTCTGCTGCCAGAAGGCATCCATATCCTTGGCAGGGTTGCCTTTATAACCCATATGAGCCAAGATCCTCAATTTATAAATGGAGAATTCTAGTTCTATCCTACATAAGAGATCAATGTGTTGGCATGGTAACTAGATAACCACACTTTCATTCACTGGGATGTAGCAAAAGTGATCAGGTCGACTCGTGATGAGACCTCTTGTTCCAAGGATAATTTAGCTATCCAATGGATCATAACCCTAGTGTGGTGGCCATAATGGGAATTTAATTTTATTACAGCCTTATGATCATGGTAGGGTGGCTTGTAATGAGGCCCCCTATCCTCCATCTGTAAAAAAAAATTTGTTGTTATGACACATTTTTATGATAAAGAGAGGGAGGCTCACTACTCCTTAAGAGTAGGGATGGCAGAAGAAGTTGAACATGTCAATAGAAAAAAATATACCCATAATCTCATTTATTACGGAAAGAAGATTATAACTAGGAAGGGTAGAACCAGCATGGTATTAAGATGATCAATCAATATCATGTTCAATAGAAAACAATGCAGTATAGAAATATATAAACAATTGTGTCCCTTTTGAAAATAAGGTATCATCAAGGAGCTGTCCTGTTAAAGATCATAACGTGAATGATATTAACTCGCTTCAATCGAATCCATAATTCTCGTCCTCATAAAAATAGTGTACTTCATGCCATGAAAGAAAATGAGTAAAATGTGGTTGAGATGAGCTAGGAATAATCCCACAAAAGGAAGAAAGGGTTGCTCTCGAAAATACTCCCAAAGTGTTGCTAATTTGAAGGAACAACAAAAACACTCAAAAAAAGTGTTGTTCTTTGTAGGGAACAACAAAGGAAATGCACACCAAAAAGAAAAAATACACATGAAAAAGTGTGAAAACGCAAATGTCGTTTGTTTGGAAAAAGGAACAACAGAAACTAAAAGTGTCATTCCTTTAGAAAAGGAATAGCAAAAACACAAGTGTTGTTTCTTTGGAAAAGGAACAACAAAAATGAAAAGTTTCGTTCATTTGGAAAATGAACAACAAAAATGAAAAGTGTCGTTCCTTTGGAAAAGGAACAACAAAAACGCAAGTGTCGTTCGTTTGGAAAAAGAACAACAAAAATGAAAAGTGTCGTTCCTTTGGAAAATGAACAACAAAAACAAAAGTGTCGTTCCTTTGGAAAAGGAATAGCAAAAATCACAAGTGTCGTTCCTTTGGAAAACGAACATAAAAAACGCAAGTGTTGTTTCTTTGGAAAAGGAACAGCAAAAATGAAAAGTGTTGTTCCTTTGGAAAAGGAACAGAGAAAACGCAAGTGTTGTTCCTTTGGAAAAGGAACAAAAAAATGAAAAGTGTCGTTCCTTTGCAAAAGGAACAGCAAAAACACAAGTGTCGTTCCTTTGCAAAAGGAAAAACAAAAATGCAAGTGTTGTTCCTTTGGAAAAGGAACACCAAAAATGAAAAGTGTCATTCCGTTGGAAAATGAACAGCAAAAACACAACTACCATTCCTTTGGAAAAGGAACAGCAAAATGAACCGTGAAAAAGGAACAACAAAATGAACCGTGGAAAAGGAACGACAAAATGAACTGTGGAAAAGGAACAACAAAATGAACCCTAAAAAAGGAACAACTCACACAAAAGGTGTTGTTCTTTTGAAAAAAGAACAACAAAATGAAAATGTTGTCCCTTTAGAAAAGGAACAGCAGAAACAACAAAAGTGCACGCAAATGTTGTTCCTTCAAAAAAGGAACAACAAAATGCAGAAGCATAAAATGCAAGCACGCAAAGAATGAATTAGTTTTTCATTGTATTGATGTTGAGGATGGGTTACAGCTTAAATGAAGCAATACCTGAAACACGAAATATAAGAGAAATCAGAAAAGAAACAACAAAAGGTAGTATGTAAATAAATAAATTCAGTTAGAACAGTTATGATATTATGTAAAAAAAAATGATCTCTTTGAAAAATGTTTTGACAGCAATGATAAGACATGAATATTAAAATTGAAATCAATTCTTCATTTGTTCTATTATGAATCTGTTGGGTAATGAGTTGGATGAAAATCCCTTTGTTTCATTAAAATTTCTTTCAAAAATCACTCGTCCATAAATTGATCTTCTTTATTTTCCCAGGACCTGCAAAAAAATTAGTGTCTACCTGCAATAAAACATTAAATCATGGAGAAAGAGTGGTGATCGGGCTCCCATAATCCAAGATTTATGTAAGAAAACAATAAGAAGTTACTCTGTATAACAAATCCATTGAGAAAATAACAAAGTAAAATTTATCTATCACTTGCGGGAGAGCAATGGCAAATCATGCTAACCTGCAGTGTTTTAATCACAACTTCTTTGCTTTTCATCGAAATTGAGTGATTCAAAATCCAAATAAAAGCTAATTAAAAGTTTAATCTCCAATAGAAACATGTTTTAAATATTCAATGATATGATATGTCAATTTTAGTTAGAACAACCTGCATAACATAGTCATTTTCGATTACATAGCTTAGACCAACAGTTGATATTTCAAGCATAAATTTTCCGGTTCATGTCGGATTTGAATGATTCAATTGAAAATTAAAATATATTCATTTATTTATCTCCAATAGAAACAAGTTTTGAAGAAAATAAGAATTGATAGGTCAAATACTGTAAGGGACAACCAGAAAGACATAGTTTTAAGGGTGCAGATTTACAATAGAAAATCAGCATTTTGATCATAAATTCCCCATACGATATCAAAAATGAGTGATTCTAATTGAATTTTAAACTAGATTCATAGGGGAATCTACCATACTAATAGGTTTTAAAAATTCAAACATTTAGGCCTCCAAAAACAGACTGTCCCAACATTGTTCTTGAGTTGCCCACTAGACACCCTGTCAATGTTTTGTTTCTAACCTTTTAGTTTCAAATCCAAATTGAGTAGTTAAAATTGGGTTAGAAATTAGACATCAAGGGATACCTAGGGTAGAAAAATGTTTTAAAAATATTCACATTTGGTCCCTCGAAACATGACTGTCCCGACTATTTTTCCAGAAATCTCATCAAACTTGCAAGCCAAAAAAATGATATTCAAGCATTTTTTCATATTGATGATAAAAATGAATATAAGTGTTTGTAGAATTGTTATTTCTATTATAAATCATATATATACACAAATGAATTGAAAAATTTATCATCGATGTTGATTTTGATAGCGTATCGCAACAAAAGAAACAACTAGTTTTACAAAAATAAAAAAATAAAATGTGTTTGTTTTATTTCTTTATTTATTTTATTTTATCCACTATCCTACTCTTGTTTGAGAATCGAATATGTTTATGTATAAGAGTATTTCCAATGGAGCCATTTTTGAAATAAGGTTTCATGTATGCACATACCCAAATTTGAAAAATGCATGTTAATGGATATTAGGGTATGAGAAGCCAACTTCCCTTCAAAAAATGGTATCAAAAATTGTTGAAGCATAGAGTGATGTTGCAAACAAATGATGGAGTGAAACAATCTTCAATATATCCATTACTTTATTAATTTCCCATAGCCATCATACCATGAAGTTCTTGGGCTTTTAAAATGGTTTGTTGATGCATACTAAAAGAAACCTCATTTTCTTCCATAGCTTCTACAATTTTTGAATTTGAAACATTCTGAATCTCATTGTAAGTTTTCTCTAATGGGGCATGTGAGATATAATGGGTGGGAAGGGTGGGTAAATTTTACAATTCAACATTGTAAGTATGTTGTACTCGTTTATTATGGTGAGGATGTGGAATCAGTTGAGTAGGAAATTGTGTATGGAATGGAGTATTTTGATGATATGGTTGGTTGGGTTGTGTGGATGGTTTTGATGGGCAAGCAAGATATTGTGGAAGAGCTGGTAGAGAATATGGAGAATGTGCTTGTGCTACAAGATGAGGGAGAGTAGTCATGCAATGATAAGGTGAACCATGTCAAACTTGTAGACAAGATTGGTGGTTATATTGAAATTGACATGGCTGCCCTAAAACATGAGTATTCCATAATGGATTATGCAAATAAGAGAATGGAGAAGACATTTTTTGAACTATACCTGTAGGCCATGATTTCCATGCTTTTGACCTTGTTGCAACTTCCTCATCTCTTTGATATGCTACTTCCATCCCAGATAAGGAAGAGTGAGTATCTAAGAGATGCTCCTTTCGGTCATGAGGGAAAAACACTTCATCAAATTCTTGATTCTTCTGAACTTGCAAAGCATCCAATTTTGAACTTAGAGAGCTAATAAAATCAACTTTAAAATTTTCAAATAAAACATTGATTTTAGCTCTTATGTCTCCTATTCTTGTAGAAGATTTGGAAAAGAAAGAACAAACATCTCTAGAATTCTTACCAACCTTGGAGATTCTTCTTGAATACCTTATGCACAATTCATGAACATCATCATATGAAAACCGAAAAACATCACCTTTTCCTATCAGATTTAAGAGTTCTAAAAATTCATATTTGATTCCTTTAAGAACGAGTGTTTTGGAGATTTCTTTTTCCAAATGCTTATGCATTGATTTTTGAAGGTTGTATTGAAATTGATTTACATAGTTCTCCAAACTTTCATATTCCCCTTGTATCATATTACAAATATCTTCATTGGATTTGCAATAGCCCTGGTACTTCTTCAAGAATATGTTCGTCATGTCCTCCCATGTTTGGATGCATTTCCCCCCTAGGCTCATCAACCATCGGAGAGCTACTCCTCTTAGAGTAAGAGGAAACACTTTCAATCTTTGATCATTAGTGTAATAATAATATCCTCTACAAAGTATTTCGAACTCAAATAAAAATGTATCTGGATCTTCATTTGTCAAACCATGAAAATTTGGTGAAGATGGGGGAATTATGTGCATTTGTGTCACTCCTCCTAGACCTTTGATAGGAAATTCAAAAGTAGAAACGTGAGTCATTTCTTACCATAATATAAGATGTTTTTCATGTGTTTCTTCGAGGCTCCTTCTTCAAATGTTCCTATCAATTAGTTAGTGAAATGGGTGGTGCTTACATCACCACTTGAGTGAAATCATGTCATTCATTTTTCAAAATTTCTATTTTTCCCTAGTCATTCACACAAAAATTCAAACATCTATTTCTACTCTAAGTTATTTAACAGTTATGTTGAAAAATGGGTGGGGTAGCAGGGCTTTTACATGCTCCGTACATACGTTCTTACCTTCCATTTTTAATACCCAATTTTTTCCTAATACACTCATTGGATGCACACTACTATTTTGAAAATGGCTACACTCTCCCCGGCAACATCGCCAAAATGTGGAGCGATAAAAAGGTGTGTTTTTAACTCCTAATTACCTCACATTAATTGCCAACCCAGGGACAACTTTTTTATTTCAAGAGTGTACTCAGTCTAAGGCGGCTTTTTACTCAAGAGTAATGTTTTGCAGTATAGTGCCTAAAATCCAAAAGTAAATGAATGCTTGAAAAAGAAATATAACAATAACATAAACTCAAATGCTCTGAAATCCAACTATTCACTCAGCAAACATCAATTCAGGATACAGTAGCAATAACTCATTCCTCTAGAGATTGATGCAATTGAACTCAAACTAGAAAAAGACAATCAATCTAAGAACGAGGAATCAGTAACCCATGTTCTCTACAGTTGACAGCCCTACTTAAAACAATCAAAAGGGAAATAGAAATTGAACTAAAGCGGCTATTGAAAGTAAATTAGGAAAACTCTTTAAAAGCAACCTCTTACAATTAACTAACAAAAATGAAAATGGAAAGCAAATTGTAATTAAAGGAATCTGAATAGCAAACTCTACTTAATGGAAATGAACAACAACAAAGCCAAATTAAAAGCAATCTATAATGAATGGCAAAACCTTAGTATAAGGAAACAAATGTAGCAATCGTATCCTACAGGAATCAAATGGCAATCCTTCACTCTTAAGGACGGATTGAACAACACACCAAAATGGAACAACACTGATTAATGATCAATTATAAAACAACGCTTGAAAACCATATATACACATGGCACACGTTAATAGTAATCTAATCCAGTTATCAATCTCAGTTAGAAAGAGTACGACTAAATTTCAAAATAGAACAACATTGTTTATAGATCCAACAATCGCAAAGAACATAATTCCTAAGATGAATTCCGTAATGTCAATGAATAAGTGAACAACACAGAGGCTCTGTAATTAAGCAGCAACATTATTCTCTAAAGACTGACAGTATTATATCAACACTTAAAAGAACAATGATACGTTGCAGAGTCAATGCAATAGTCCTCTCTTTAGAAACCGTAATAAATTAAACAGAACAGAGCACGTGATGTAAACTGAAAAACACATCAGATTACCAAATAACATCGATTAATAAAACCACGCATAAACCATAAATATAATATACAGCAGCAGCAACATACTCCACCAGAGGCTGGGCCCTTAGCTGCCAGCAGATGCTGCTAGGTTACTTCAGGATCAACAATGGAATGGCAACCAGATTTATATTAAAATATCAAAGCAGACTTACAGTGGATTACAACAAGAAATCTCTCCATCTCTCAGCCAGTATCCATTCTCTCTGCCATACTTAATTCTGAATCTCTAATTCATCGTCAATTCTCCACCATTTTCCCATCAATCCTCCCTCCCTAAATTCATCATTTTTCCATCCCACTCTCTAATTTTTGTTTTCATTTAAATAAAGAGAGATCAGAGAGCAGTTAAAATAGAGATAATTACAACATGATTTCTATTGCAAAATTGGATTTTTTCCAACCAATTTATCAACAAGAAAATATATTTCCATCTATCCTTCAACAAGAGCAATGCAAATTTGGCTTTGTAGCTGAGATTTGGAAAACGGCCACAGAGTGAATCTGAGAAAATTGTGCTCAAGGAACCTTGCGTTTCTCTCAATAAATGCAAATTTAGGCAAACCGTTCTTCATTAAAATTAATTGAGTCAGTTTTGGACAAAACCCATGTTCCGGATTTTCCAGATTCTTCTTCATTTACTCAGAATCTCAACTGCAAAATTGTAGCTTCTTATTCGAGCGAATTTCTGAGTTGGAATATTTAATGATCAAATCTTCAACCTGGAAGTTGTATTGGAGGCTAAAAATGGTGAATAATGTGCCAACCAATTTATTAAAACTATCATTGATAAAATCATGCATAATCATCAATTTATTAGAAATAAAGGAGAATAAATAATATTTTTACATAAGAGCATAAATCACTATAAAATAGAATTACATGATAAATTACGATAAATGATGTGATGAAGAATGGTATAAATGGGTGGAATAAGAGTTCAAAAGTAATAATAATAATGGAATATTAATGACCCGACAGTTTACAGCCGAGATGTGGTGTTCAAAGAGGTGAAAGATGTTATTAAACATGAAGTCCAACGAAAGGAAATTGAGGAGATAGAATTTGAGCTTAAGGAGGAAGAATCAGACTCTATAGTAGAGAAGGAATCATAAGATTAAGAGCCACAAACTCCAGGTGTGAGAACATCAGTTCGAGAAAGAAAGTAGCCAAAAAGGTATAGTACATTTGCTTTCTATTCAAATTGTGCTTTATTTGTTATTGATGATGATCCTAGAACTGTGAATGAAGTAGTAGATTCAGAGGATGGAAAACTATGGAAAGAGGCCGTGGTTGATGAAATGGTATCTTTGCACAAAAATGAGGCTTGAGATCTGGTGGAGTTGCCAGCTGGAAGGAAACCCATTGGCAGCAAATGGGTGTTCAAGAAGAAGAAAAATGTAGAAGGAAAGGTGGAGAAATACAAAGCTCGGTTGGTAACAAAAGGTTATTCCTAGGTGATAGGAATTGATTTTGGTTATATTTTTTCTCCTATTGCCAACACAACTTCTATTAGATTACTTTTATATGTTGTTGTTGCTTTTGATTTTGAGGTAGAACAAATGGATGTGAAGACAACATTTCTTCATGGGCATCTGGAAGAGGAGATCTACATGAAGTAACCTGAAGGTTTTGCAGTGAAAGGTAAGAAAGAAATGGTATGCAAGTTAAAGAAGTCTTTGTATGGGTTAACACAATCACCAAGGATGTGGTATCAGAAATTTGATACATTTATATGGGGACTCAGCTTCACCAAAAGCACAGCAGATCACTGTGTGTATTTTAAATTAATTGGTGACCGTGTTATTTATCTGGTCTTGTATGTGGATGATATGTTGTTGGTTGGAAATGACAAAGAAATTATCCAGGAGTTGAATATACAATTGTCCTCAAAATTTGACATGAAATATCTTGTTGTTGCAAACTATATTTTGGGAATGGAAATTAAAGAGACTGAGAAAAGAGGAAGCTCTGGTTAAGCTAGAGGAAGTATGTCAAGACAATACTGGAGAGGTTCAATATGCATGATAGTAAACCGGTGAAGGTTCATGTTCCTGTAGGTGTGAGGTTATCTGTTATACAGTGTCCCAAGACACAAGAAGAGGAAGAGGACATGTCTTATGTTCCATATGCAAGTGCAGTCGGTAATATGATGTATGCAATGGTCTGGTACATTGGTGACCATGTTATTTATCTGGTCTTGTATGTGGATGATATGTTATTGGTTGGAAATGACAAAGAAATTTTCCAAGATTTGAATATCCAATTGTCCTCAAAATTTGACATGAAAGATCTTGTTGTTGCAAACTCTATTTTGGGAATGGAAATTAAAGAGACTGAGAAAAGAGGAAGCTCTGGTTAAGCTAGAGGAAGTATGTCAAGACAATACTGCAGAGGTTCAATATGCATGATAGTAAATCGGTGAAGGTTCCTATTCCTGTAGGTGTGAGGTTATCTGTTATACAGTATCCCAAGACACAGGAAGAGGAAGAGGACATGTCCCATGTTCCTTATGCAAGTGCAGTCGGTAATCTGATGTATGCAATGGTATGTACTAGACCAGACATTCCACACGCAATGCGAGTATTGAACAGGCTTATGTCAAAACTAGGGAAGGAGCATTACACAATAGTGAAGCAGGTTTTCAAGTACTTGCGTAGCACTAGTGATCATGGTGCGTGCTACCAAGGAAGACCAAGATTGGATAAATTATTGGATATTCATGGCTTTGTTGATGCAGATTGGGTTGGATATCTTGATAAGAGAAGATCTACAAGTGGGTATGTGTTTAACCTATTTGGAGGTGTAGTTAGTTGGATGAGTAAGAAACAATGTATAGTGGCACTATCAACTACAAAGGTAAAATACATGGTAGCCACTCATGCAAGCAAGGAAGCAGTTTGGTTGCAGAGATTGTGTTCAAGTATGGGGTTAGTACAGGGATCTATAAGGATAGACTGTGACAACCAAAGTGCAATTTTCTTGGCAAAGAACCCTACATATCATTCAAAGAAAAAGTACAATGATATTCAGTATCACTTTTTGAGGGATATGATAGAAGACACAAAGGTGTTGCTGGTAAAGGTGGACGCCTTGAAGAATACTACAGATGCATTAACAAAATCTGTGAGCTCTGAGAAGTTCTCTTGGTGCAGAGAAACTATGGGTGTCTCACGGATGGATAAATGACTAAGCTCTCTTGTGGCCCCCCATGGAAAGAAAACAATAAATGGGAGAATGTTGGGTTGTGTTACATTCTTTCCATGACTAGCCTACATATTTAAATGGGGGGTTCGACGCGGGGTGGAGCCCCCCCTTCATTGTGCCGATTGAGTAGCGGGGGGGTCACAGGGGGTTTGCGGGGTGCAAGTAGCCCCCCACTATGGGGTCATGGGCAGCACCCATGAAAATTTTGTTTTTTTGGACCCTATATTAAGATGGGTGGACCTACCTATGGTTTTGTCCATGATTTTCACACATGGTTTTGGATGTGATGGTTTTTAGTCCATGTTTTTGGACGCGATGATTTTTGGCCCATGGTATTGGATGCTTCGGCATGTATAAATATATATTGTAACATTGGAAGGAACATAACAAAAAATCAAGCTGGTAGTCCCAGTTTTGGGATCCAGGTCAAAATATCGATATATATCTGTTTTATGTGTTATGCTCTTGCATTGTTTATTTTATGTGTTTTAGAATTTGTATGTAGGTAATTTTTGTATCGGGTTGAAACATACATTCGGTATTAGAGTTGTTTTGGCTTCAAGGGATGCCTTTATTACTGAGGGGTTTCACTCGAGCATGTGGTAGACCTTGTTCAAGGGGAGACCTGTGAAATAAATTCTAGTGGTGAACGAACATGGCGCGCAATGGAAAGATAGAGATTGAGAAATTTAATGGTCTGAGTTTTGAGTTATGGAAACTCAAGATGGAGGACATGTTGGTGGATAAAGATCAGTGGATCATGGTAGATCTGAGTACTAAACCAGCGAGAGTGTTCGATGAAGAATGGAAGAAGTTGGATCGGAAGGCAAAGAGCACAATACGATTGTGTGTCTCAGATTCAGTATTGCTGAATGTTTCAAGGGAAGCTACAACGAAGGCTTTGTGGGACCAGTTAGGGACTTTGTACCAATCTAAGTCTTTGGTGAATAAACTGTTCCTCTAGAAAATGTTGTATAAGCTAGGGATGAAAGATGGAGACTCGGCATGTATAAATATGTATTGTAACATTGAAAGGAACATAATGAAAAATCAAGCTGGTAGTCCCGATTTTGGGATCTAGGGAAAAATAAGTGTGCATATGTGTTTTATGTGTTATGCTATCACATTGTTTATTTTCTATGTTTTAGAATTTGTATGCATGCGATTTCTATACGTGGCTAAAAATACAGCATGGACAAGTAGAAAGGTAAACTACTCATTTTTAAAGACCTTTTTTTGTGAAGCCTTTATCCACATTAATAAAGAAAGTAGAACAAAGCTTGAGGAAAAATCAAAGAAATGTACCTTAATTGGATACGGTGTTAATGATTTTGGTTATTGCTTTTATGATTATGAAAAACACAAAATTATGAAAAGCAGAGATGTCATATTCAATGAAAAGGTTTTGTATGAGGATCAACTACAGGAAAAGAAACGGGAAAAAGAAAACATAGAGTACAAAGTGCTTGATGAGATCACAGAAAAAGTGATGGTGCCTGAAAATCATAACGATCAACAACCAAAACAACAACATCAAGCACCTCAAACACCTAAAAGTGGTGTTAGAATATCTACCAGGATAAGTAGAACCCCTTAAACGATACTCTCCTTCATTATATTATGTATTTTTTATCAATTCTGGTGAACCATAATGTTATAAAGAAGCAGTGTAGGTAGAAACTAGGAAGAAGTGGGAGAAAGCCATGAAAGAAGAGATGGACTCCCTAGCACATAACCAGACTTGGGACTAAGTGAGGTTGCCTGCAGGTAAAACATCATTGCAGAATAAATGGGTTTACACATTGAAGGAATAATATGGAGGTAGATAAAGGTATAAAGCTAGACTTGTGATGAAGGGATTTGCACAGAAAAAGGGTATATATTTTGATGAGATATTTTCTCATGTTGTTAAAATGACTTCAATAAGAAATCTTTAAGTCTAGTAGCAATTGAAGATTTTCATTTTGAGCAGTTAGCTATAAAGACAACCTTTTTCCCATGGGGATTTGGAGGAAGACATCTATATGCATATGCCATAAGAATATGAAGTAAAAGGGAAGGAGAAACTACTGTGCAGGTTGAAGAAGAGCTTGTAAGGCTTAAAACAGGCTTGAAGGCAGTGGTATCTATAACTTCACAGGTTTATGTTTGAACAAGGTTATACTAGATGTCACTCTGATCATTGTGTTTATTTCAAAAGGAGAAATGATGGCAGTTATATTATATTGTTATTGTATGTAGATAGCATGCTTGTTGCAAGTTCTAACATGCAGGAAATAAATGTGCTCAAAAGAAAAGTAGCGAACTCATTTGCTATGAAGGATTTGGGTGCTGCAAAACAAATCCTTGGTATGAGAATAACTAGAGATAGGAATAATCGAAAATTAACATTGTCTCAGAGTGAGTACGTAGAAAAGGTGTTGAACAGATTTAATATGAAAAATGCAAAACTAGTTAGTATACCTTTGGCTATCCATTTCAAATTAAGTAAGGAGGTGTGTCCCATTAGTTAGGACGAAATGGCTTATATGTCTAAAGTTCCATATGCATTAGCAATTGGAAGCTTAATGTATGCAATGGTCTGCACAAGGCCTGATATTGCACATGCAGTAGGAGTTGTAAGAAGGTATGCGAACAATCCAGGAAAAGAACATTGGATGGTGGTGAAGGGGATTCTCAGGTATTTGAGAGGTACCACAAATCAAGCACTATGCTTTGGTGGTTCAAACATTTCTCTACAAGGATATGTTGATGCAAATATGGCAGGTGATAGAGATAACAGGAGGAGCACAATAGGGTATGTGTTTACGTAGGTGGAACAACTATCAGTTGGGTTTCAAATATACAAATTGTTGTTGCACTCTCAACAATGAAAGCAGAGTATGTTGATGCTACAGAGGCTAATAAAGAAATGATTTGGTTACAAAGGTTTCCGGATGAATTGGGTAAGAAGCAGGAGTTGGGCAAGTTATACAGTGACATCCATAGTTCCATACATCTTTCAAAGAACTTTGCATTTCATTCCAAGACTAAACATATATAGCTCAAGTACCATTTCATACAGTCAGTGTTGGAAGATGGACAGTTGAAGCTGGAAAAGATACACACTAGCGAGAATCCTGCAGATATGTTAACAAAATTTGTAACCAGGGAGAAATTGAGATTTTGCTGAGTTTCAATTGGTCTTCAGGCATGATGAAGAAGATGAGAAAAAACTAGGTCCAAAGTGGAGTCATTTTCCAACAAATGAAGCAGTGGTGGAGTTACTATAATCAGTCTCCAAGTGGGAGATTATTAGGTGCAGAGCTTGATTATATTCTTTATTCAGTGGCATCACCGAATTGGACCCTAGTTCGTAATGTGGCAGCAACGCCACTCGTAATATTTGTGTTGCAAGGGTGGTCAAGGTGAGCGACTGCAATATTTGGGAGACCCCCCCCTAGGGGGGGATGAGGGGCAGCGTCCCCAAACCCAAAAATAGATGTAAAATTTCCTTCTAAATTGTTGTAATTTCGTAGTCAATCTGGGTTGCTCATTAGGTAGCGATATGACGATAGAAGTTATGTTTAATTTAGGTTTTTTTGCCCTAGAAGGCAACCCCTCTTGTATATGAGGGAATTGTATTGTGTCTATGTAGATATGTATTTTGAGTGAGGAAGAGAGAGGATATTGTGTGAGAGTGAAGAGTGAATTACAATGGATCTGCTCTAGGTTGTATCTCTTTAGTTTGTTGGATAATATAGAAGGATAGGATGTTTCTCCTTGGACGTAGCCCAAATTGGGTGAACCACATATATCTATGTATCTCTTGTTTTATGTGTTTTCTGTGTTTATATTTCTGCAATATATTTTATGAGTTCCATTGCTCTGTAATATTTAATTTTCTAACAGATTTCTCAGAAAAGGAAAGAATATAATTGTTAGCAATTAATTAAATTTCTATTTGATAGAAGCTGAATTTGTAATTGGCATAATTAAAAGATACCAAAGTCATAGAAGTAATCAATAGATGATGGTGTAATTAAAAAGGTAGAGTAACAATAAACCTCATAACTCCCTCTTTAGGAAATGGTAGGTTTTATTCAGATCCATTACTATAATGACACCATAATAATAGGTAAATAGGGCTTTATTCCAAATATTAAACCTAAATTGTCGAGGAAAATTTATAATAGTGAACATAATTGGTTCCACAGCTAAACCCAGATGACAGAATCCTTTAACGGTTAAGTAGGGTTTCAATTTCAAACACTAAAACCAAATTATCAAGAAATGTAAAAATTATAATTAAAACATGAAATGTAATATATGTCAATCTGAGAGACCAAGAGATAACATCACAACAAGAAAAGAAACAAAATTCTGAAGGAAACATATGCTGAACCTAGAATACAAATATGTTGTTGAATAACCCTTAGCGGATTTCTAATAACAATACAAGGTTTAGATACAGTTCCATCAAATTCAGTTTAAAGAAAAAGACTGACAAGGAAACTCTTGCTACTCCTTGAATAAATAAAGAAAAGAAACCCTTGTCACATACAACCGATAGCTAATATCTCTTTTATGAAGTTATGTACTCAGCTATTAATCATGAAGACATTTAAGGTGCAGAAACCTTAACAAAATGCTACACAGTAAATAAAGCCCTGAACCAGCTTGATTTGTCTAAAACCATAAATATAATTTGTATATAAAATTAAGGACCGAAACATGTCTTTATACTCCAGTAATAGTCAAGTAAACAAGTGAGTAAGGACTTGCACCAGAATAAGTTACCGCCTATGCCATAGCTAGCTTAGGGCAAGCCAACCTTGAGGGTTAGAGAAAAACCAAATTATATTAAATACAAATGCTTGTATAACCTGGAATAATTACGATTACAATGCATCAAAAAAAGTCATCTTTCGTATTTAAGCTAGGGCTATCAAGAAGACCCTACGAGAACTACTAGATAAGAAAAACGCCTTAGCCAAAGACTACACCCAGTGGATAGAATTGGCGATTTCCATCCAGGTGTGTGAGCTATTCTGGAACTTGAACCGTAGTCTTTGCCCTCTTCGCAAACCATGCCCTCTACCTCGCGAAAACAGAGAAGCAAGAATTAAAATCGGCATTTAAGAGGTGAAGTGCATACTCTAACTCATTACCGACATTCAAGTAAGAAATAATTTTTAAACAAAGAAAAAAAATCTTGCAGACTTGAGGTAGTGAGAAACCCTTACCTAAGATGCAAATTGGCTTTGAGGTTGCCTTTGTGTAGTTGTACTCCATGTAGAGAATCCAAAACCCATAGGGGACAAACTCAATGATTAAGAACCATGCCAACCTGAGAGGTCAACCAGTGAGCCATAACACTCAACAGCCATGATGGAGAAAGATAGAGTAGTAAAAATCAGACATTGTGCAGGAGAAATAATAACATGTAGTAGATAATTCCAAGGAGATGGACTACAACATGTTCATTGGGAAAAGCGAGTGATCTCCTCCGTCCGATGAAGGGTGATCTTAGAAACCATAGATGGATAATGGGTTTCGAGTCCAGGAGGGCTAGCTGGAGTCCAACGGAAGAGTCCAGATCTATCCCACCACCAGACTTGAGCAGACACGATGCTCGACAAATTAAATTGCAGAACAATCAGACACCAAAATAGTAATTCTGCGGGGTCCATCCCTTAAACCATAGATTACCATGGCAGAAAATTTGTATTTTTTATTTAATCTGTATACTTAGTTAACGAGCAGATATAAATGTACGAGACATGAATTAAATCTATGGTACTAAACATTGTCGATATGGTCATTAGTGTTAAAACATAATCGTGTGTTATTTAAATTTCAATAAATATTTTTTTATTATATATTGTTTACATCGGTTTGTTAGATGTGGTATGAGAGCACTCAGGTTGCAAAACTCAGACTCCTAGAATATAGTTAAATAACAACATTTGTGATGTGCACAAAGAAAGAAAGGAAAATAGAGAGCATGATGAGAACTGGAATTACATCACACCGAACCGTAATGGGAATAGGTTCAACGTCCTTTGAGGAAACCAACCTTGAAGTATAGGTACAGTTGGGGGAACATTCGCGCAATACCAATACTACAATCATGGAAATTGTACAAGATCGAAAGGGTGAGATGGCTTAGTTACAGGAAAATAATGAGAGGCTAATGCAAGAGAAGGAGAATATTATGAAGAGTCTGTCTGATAGGTGAAATCATTGACCACAAATCCCCAGTCTCGAGTAGGAAATATGACTAGAGAACAAGAATTATGAACGAAGAACATGGAAAACGAGGGTGACGAAGAGAATCATGAGGAAGAATCTGATAATGTATCGAGACACAAGACACAAAAAACACAGAAAATAGAACTTCAAAGGGAATTTCAGAAAATAAAACCTCTCCTCTTTGATGCTCAATAAGAAGAGGCAGTTGAAGCCTAGTTCATTAATATGAACAAGTATTTTGAGTTGTATGAATACGATCATAATTTAAAGGCTCGTTTGTCCATTTTTTAGCTGCAAGGGAAAGCCACCCTGTGGTGGGAAGAGGTAAAAACGGTACATGGAGTAAATGAGCAAAGGATAGCCTCGAAAAAATTTCAAAGGTATTTTAAAGAAAAATATATAATCGAAATAATTTATGACGAAAAATTAAAGTAGTTTCATGATCTTAGATTAGGTCAACTATGTATGGATGAGTTCATAACAAAATTCATAACTTTTCTTTGGTATGTTCCTTACATACAAGAAGAAAAGGTGAAAGTGCAACAGTTTATCAGTAGTTTGTTGTTGTTCATGAAAGAGCGTGTTACACAGTAATTTGTCACCATTGGTCACCATCCCTGTTACCCTTGTTTTCGTACATTGGAGGACACATTTATGGACCTGTGACCAGTGATATAACCTAAATACACTTGCATCAGGTTCCCCTGAGTATGTACTTTATGTTCCCTAAAGACACCTTTTGCAAATTATCCCTAAAAATTGCCCTTTTTCCATTAGCGCGGGTTCACAGTGTCTTACCCGCGCCAATGACTAAGTTCCTCAAAAGGGGGTGCGCCCATTGGTGCCCTGTCATAGAGCAACGCCTGCGCCACCTAAATTTGGTTATGATTTTTAGCCAGCACGCATCCATATGTTTTTTCCTCCTTTGTCATGAAGTTCTATGAAGGAAAAATCCTCAAGATAGAGGTCGAAAGTCATTTTTTATCCATGACAACTATGCTGAGTGGCTTTTCAGGGATAATGCCAATCTACAATAGGTGTCCTGATATAATGTATCTTCCTCCCTTCTCCATCTATAAATGGCCATCCTCATGCATTGAACCAGCTAGTTTTTCTAGAGTCTTTGTGAGTGCTGAAGTAATGCTAGAGTGATAGTGAGAATTGTGAAGTATAGGGAGGTTATGCTGCCGGAATTCTAAGAGAGAGAGGTCAATTTGCAAGGCGTATGTAGCTGCTTCCCCAGTCACAGAAAGATTACAACCAAGGTTCTGACGTTGAACCTCCTCTGACTGGGCAAGCAGCTACATACGCCTTGCAAAGTGACCTCTCTCTCTCAGAATTCTTGCAGCATAACCTCCCTATACTTCACAATTCTCACTATCACTCTAGCATTACTTCAGCACTCACAAAGACTCTAGCAAAACTAGCTGGTTTAATGCATGAGGATGGCCATTTATAGATGGAGAAGGGAGGAAGATACATTGTACTAGGACACCTGTTGTAGATTGGCATTATCCCTGAAAAACCACTCAGCATAGTTGTCATGGATAAAAAATGACTTTCGACCTCTATCTTGAGGATTTTTCCTTCATAGAACTTCATGAAAAAGGAGGAAAAAACATATGGATGCGTGTTGGCTAAAAATCATAACGAAATTTAGGTGGCGCAGGCGTTGCTCTATGACAGGGCGCCAATGGGCGCGCCCCCTTTTGAGGAACTGAGTCATTGGCGCGGGTAAGACACTGTGAACTCGCGCTAATGGAAAAACGGCACTTTTTAGGGATAATTTGCAAAAGGCGTCTTCAGGGAACATAAAGTACATACTCAGGGGAACCTGATGCAAGTGTTTTTAGGTTATGTCACTGGTTACAGGTCCATAAATGTGTCCTCCAATGTACGAAAACAAGGGTAACAGGGACGGTGACCAACGGTGACAAATTACTGTGTAACGGATGCCCCCTAAAGCATGAGGCCCGAGAGAGAGAGAGGGGTGAAATGCTTTACAAGAACATATATAGCTGCTGCCGAGAATCTGCATTGAGAGATACAATTTGATAGTTCAAATACATGATGTATGTGGCATGGTCGCAGCCATCCATAAGAAATTACATGATGATCAAGATCCGTAGTATGGACGCAACCATCTGGTTAGGATCAATGAATTGACTCAGGTATGGTCGCAGCCATCCAGTGAATGAGCCATGTATCAAAAATCACGCCGGGATTACAACAGACACAATCCAGGGTCTTGCGCTCCACCTCGACCCGAACATAAGTACAAGTTCAAGCATGTGAACATGTGAGCTGAAGTCGAACATGCATGAACATCGTCTGATTACCAGCCAATGATGAAAGCTGTTAATAGACGTGAGAGGTACCACCAATAATGAAAATGGCCCTCAAGGTACTATTTTTACCTAAAAATACATTAGAAATGACATTTTTGAGTATTTTTGGGATATTTTCATGTCAAAGTGGGTTTTACGCTGTTTTTTGAATGATGACAGGACTTGGTGCAACTTAACGCAACCAAACGAGCTTCTTTTCAACTTTTTCAAGCTCTGTAAAACATGAGAAAATGTTACTTTACGGTCTGCTTTCAGCTCTTTTCCTGACCTTTTAAAGAAGAAAAGATTGCCGAGTTATCCCTCTTGGCTCGTTAAACGTTACTAAGGGGCGGTCGTTTTACCACCGAGTGGAGTCGCCAAATTATTGAACTGGTAAATCCCCTCTGCGAACAGAGGCGATCCCACTAGCCCAACACGGGTCTAGCAACAATCACACAACGCTAACACGCAGGTTCCTAATTGCAAATCAGAGATCAATGATGATGGTCTACCTGGATTCCAACGCTAGTAGTTGTAGAAGAATCGACGCTCCCGTTCCTTTGCTCCGGCTGGTCACAATCCCCACGATCCACATGAACGGACACCTGCACATGCGAAGAACGATACAAATACAAGCATAAAATCCAATATATGCAATTATATATCAGTCAGAAAAGATATAACTCAATCACCATTATAAAGACACATGAGTGGAACCATAATGATAGTCGTCTATTAATGAGTAAAAATAGAGAAAGATTAAAACCAAGGTTCTGACGTTGAACCTCCTCTAACTGGGCAGGCAGCTACATACGCCTTGCAAAGTGACCTCTCTCTCTCAGAATTCCGGCAGCATAACCTCCCTATACTTCACAATTCTCACTATCACTCTAGCATTACTTCAGCACTCACAAAGACTCTAGCAAAACTAGTTGGTTTAATGCATGAGGATGGCCATTTATAGATAGAGAAGGGAGGAAGATACATTGTACCAGGACACCTGTTGTAGATTGGCATTATCCCTAAAAAGCCACTCAACATAGTTGTCATGGATAAAAAATGACTTTCGACCTCTATCTTGAGGATTTTTCCTTCATAGAACTTCATGACAAAGGAGGAAAAAACATATGGATGCATGCTGGCTAAAAATCATAACCAAATTTAGGTGGCGCGGGCGTTGCTCTATGACAAGGTGCCAATGGGCATGCCCCCTTTTGAGGAACTGAGTCATTGGCGCGGGTAAGAAACTGTGAAGTCGCTTAAAATTAGATGTCGAGCTACTTCCTAATACCACCCCATTAGAAGAACGTCTCCTTTATCTGGAACGGCTAGATGAGACTCGTCGCCTAGCCAATTTGGCCATCGAAACACAGAATAAGCGAGTCAAATCTCACTTTGACCAAAAGACGCTTCATAGTTGGATGCTTGGTTGTAATCTTTCTTTGCTTTTACTCATTAATAGACGACTATCATTATGGTTCCACTCATGTGTCTTTATAATGGTGATTAAGTTATATCTTTTCTGACTGATATATAATTGCATATATTGGATTTTATGCTTATATTTGTATCGTTCTTTGCATGTGCAGGTGTCCATTCACGTGGATCATGGGGATTTTGACCAGCCGGAGCAAAGGAACGGGAGCGTCGATTCTTCTACAACTACTAGCATTGGAATCCAGGTAGACCATCATCATTGATCTCTGATTTGCAATTAGGAACCTTCGTGTTAACGTTGTCTGATTGTTGCTAGACGCGTGTTGGGCTAGTGGGATCGCCTCTGTCCGCAGAGGGGATTTACCAGTTCAACAGAGCGCCTCAAGTTTGATAACCTAAAAACCATGGACAAAGTTATACGGAGAGCTCAAATATGTAAACAACAAAACAAGCAAAAGGGAGATGTGGGAAAGAGATGGGATATCAGAAAGGGGATAAAATTTACCTGTAACCACAACAGAAATAAGGCCACAATCAACAAAGGACCTTATAAAGGTAAAACAAGCAAGAAAATGAATATATATTAGCCTAGATTTAAGCTTCCATGGGAGACTAAAACAAATGAACAATCAGGTAGAACTAAAGAGGAATTAACAGCTAGACCTCCTGCATAGTGTTGGGGATGTGGAGGGCCACATTATATCAAAAAATGTCCACACCGCAAGGGAACTGATCAGATTTCATAGATTCAAGAACCAACTACTGTGGGAGAATTAGCAAGGTGTATACCTAATATTAACTCTTCTCTTGAGGACCATCAAGTGGAATACCAACCAACCATGATAGAACTTGAAGGTAAAGTCTTTGATCGCACTATATCTATTTTAATTGATTTGGGAGCTACTCTGAGTTATATTAGCCCCAAGATAGTAAAACAATGTTGTTTGCAAGCTGTCAAAATTATAAATCCTTGGTTAGTACAACTAGCCACAGGAGCAAAAATGAGGGTGTTGGCCAAAGTCAACAACTGCCCCCTTAAGTTAGTAGGTCAGCCTATTATGGCAGACCTAAACGTGTTACCTCTGGGATCCTATGATATCCTTAAAAGTATGGATTAGTAGGAAAAACACTGGTCCCTCATTAGCTTTAAAGCCTAAACTATTAACCACATTGATGAGGAAGGAGAGAGGCAGGAAATTCAAGGCATACTAAGACCTTTGAAGCTAATACCATTGACAACCTCCCAATTAGCAAAGTGTATAAAAAAAGGCTGCCAAATTTATGCAATACAAGTAGGATATACCAATGAAAAGCATAAATTTGTCCCTTTAGAAAACATACCAGTGGTATTTCTTGAAGAAATTCTAGGACTCCCTCCAAAAGGAGACATAGATTTCACCATTGAGTTGATTCTGAGAGCTTCCGAGGTCTCCCGAGCCCCTTACCAAATCGGCATACCAGAGTTAACATAATTAAAAATGTAGCTACAAGAGCTACTTAATAATCCATTGAAGTGTGTCACCTTAGGGAGCTCCGGTGCTCTTTGTTAAAAAGGATGGAATCTTGCAGATATGCATGGATTACCGTTAGTTAAATAAACTGACTATCAAAAATAAATACCCCCTACCTCATATAGATGAGTTTTTGACCAGGTGAAGGGAGCGACTGTGTTCTGAAAGTTAGACCTCCATTTAGGTTACCATCAGATTAGGATGAAGGAAGAAGATATAACAAAAACTACTTTTAGAACTTGTTATGCACATTATGAGTTCGTTGTGCTACCTTTTCGGCTCACTAATGCTCCTGGAACCTTCATGTGCCTCATGAATAGTACATTTCATTAGTATTTGGATAAATTTGTGTTAATTTTCATCGATGATATACTAATTTACTCTCATAAAATAGAAGAACATAAGGAGCACCTCCAAATCGTTGTACAAGTTTTAAGAGAACATTGATTATACATTAAACAAAGTAAATTTGACTTCTTGAAAGAACAAATCCAGTACTTAGGACATGTGATTACCAAGGATGAGATTGTTGTGGACCGAGAGAAGATAAAAACCATCATGAAATGGTCACTACCAAAGGACATGTCTTAAGCTCGCGTCCTTGTGCTTGATGTGAGAGAAATCCATGGAGTTAAGGGCTACATAAATTTGAGGTTTACACATGAGCATCTTGTCAATTTGAAATGGAGGAAAAGTCCTAACCCTATAGGGAGTTCCACACCGAAGTCCATAATAAAAAATTGGAGTGGTTTTCTTATGGTGGCTTCTAGTTTCGGACCCCCTTTGTTAACTCGCAACAGACTAGGATGGCCTACGATGAACCAATGTCGTAGATTGGATCCATATTGCATCGACACCACAGTCATGTCATTTAGAGGTAGCGCCCCTTTAACAAGGGTCCCATGGAAAAAGTTTCAATTCCATATTCCCCTCTCCGAGTTAAGTCACAGTAGACTTGGGGGCCTCGAGATAATGTTGAGCCATTAATTCATCATGCCCGCAACCATGTCATTAAAAGGAGGTTGCCCAATAATAGAAGGCAAGCCTGATAGCACTCGGTGGCGAGTGTTGGGCATTCCCATCAATAGACGGCCCAAACAGACGAAAATATTTTTTGGTAGTACCCACTGCCCACAAGTAAAGGATTGAGACTTGTGTGACTATTGAGCGGCAAGCATTAGGTGTTCCTGTTAGTAAATCCCCCAGAGCTCTGGGTTCTACCTAGGCTTCGATAGTGAAGTCCAAGGGAAATTTGGCACAAAGGAAGGAGAAGATAGAACAACAAAGATGAGTAAAGAGACACCCCCCATTATGAGAAACAATCACATAATTAAAAATGATTTACATAGTTAATAAACATCATTAGATATCAGTTGATATCAGCCATCTTTATGGTTATGCTAGTTATTATCATGTTATTAATGTGCCTTCTAATAAGTATTAGTTTAGTTAATAGATATATTATTATTTTTATTATTTAATTTTTAATTAATTTAGTTAATAGATATATTATTACTCTTATTATCTAATTTTAATATTATGGTTTAAGATACTAAATTGGATATTTGACCCTCTTGTTTTGTGGGGATTTGATTGTTATTTAATCTAAAGGGATTACATACTTTATTTCTTTGTTTTGAACCTATAATTTCTTAAGAGGAAACACATGCTCTTAACTATTAGGCCATTCACACTTTAATAATTTTAAATGACTAAAAATTGTTAATTATTATACATTTTAATTATATAATTATGCTAGTATTTATCAATTGTAAATAAATAAACACTATCACAAAATGAAAAGTACTTATGGATTTTAATTTTAAAACTTTGAAAATGATATTATTAATTTTGAAAGAAAAAAATGGTAATTGATCCATGTATACCAACGACCATTGATTTTGATTATAGGGTTTGCGTTAGCTATTATCATGTTATTAACAACCTTTGATTTTGATTATAGGGTTACGTTACCTATTATCATGTTATTAACAACGTTTGATTTTGATTATAAGGTTGCGTTAACTATTATCATGTGATTAATGTATGTTATAGGTAAGGAAAAACAATTTTGAAAACTAAAGACTATTATAAAATTGAAATTTAGAAAATGGCTAATCCAATGTATATCAATAATCTTTAATTATGCAATCCTAGTATGAAACAATATGAAAATGACTAATCTAATGTATACCAATCATATTAGGTAAACCTATTGAATTCATGATTCGTTGGAATGTAAGTTGAATTCATGATTCGTTGGAATGTAAGTAATTATCTGTAATTATGTGTAATCTTTAATTATGCAATCCTAGTATGAAACAATATGAAAATGACTAATCTAATGTATATCAATCATATTAGGTAAGCGTATTGAATTCATGATTCGTTGGAATGTAAGTAATTATCTGTAATTATGTGATTGTGGTGGTTATTATTCTCATTGTTGGTATTGCGGTTGGCTGTATTTTTATAACCTTTTACAGTATACATTCATTTATTGCTGGTAGTTATATCTGTTGGAAGTAACTAATTCCAACTACCCACATTGTTACAGTAGTCAGAATTCTATATGCATTAGTCTATAACGCGACTTTTTGAAAGCCTTTCCGGCGGATTTTTCCGGTCAAAATCCGGCAGCAATTCATTGGAATCCCAAGTTTGATAGCTAGTTTCTGCACAATCAATGGCTCCCAGGGGTTTTTCAGGGCGCTGAATCCAAATATGCAGTTAAAAAACCATTTTAACTTCTAAAAATCAATATTTAACCTCATTTCTTCGGCCGGATTCCGTCACAGGAATCTCCAAAAAGTCGCATTATAGACAACTCCATTCTATATCTGTTGGAAGTAACTAATTCCAACTACCCACATTGTTACAGTAGTCAGAATTCAAAGTTTCTAGAAATCATTGACTTGATAAAATAGATAAGTTGACAAAATTGGCAATTAGTTGTTTAATCAGCAAATGAAGTTGACAAAATGTGCAATTAGTTGTTTAATCAGCAAATGAATGCAAGTTGTTGTTGAAATTACTTGTTTAATCAGCAAATGAATGCAAGTTGTTGAAATCTGAGTTTGACTCTCTGCTCTCTCATAACAAAATGGGCAAATTGACAAAATGGGCACCTCTTTAATCGGCAAATGAATGCAAGTTGTTGAGTTCTGAGTTTGACTCTATGCTCTCTGACAATACAAACGTTGTGTGAGTTGATAACGTGGTCACTCCGCAATTTGCCGTGGACAAAGTCTATATATATAGGTCAGAGGATGTCTCGGAAAACAACACAGTTTCAGCCTTTTTTTTAGGTTGTGTGAATTAATTTTTCCGTAAAATTCTGTGGGTCTATAATGGGTTTATCACAAACATTTCTACCTTCAGTCTTTTTGTCTCCTACTTATTTGCATAAGAAATCAGAACTGCTCCCTCTAGTCGACAGGACTATTCTGTGGCCCAGCTCCGCACTAATAAATCAAATGGGAAGTAATAAATCGAGAACACTTAATCGATTCTGCGGCTCAAGACCAGAAACATATGGGTTAGCATTGAAGAGGGGAAAACATGAAGCGTCTACGTCAAAAGGCACTTTATTGAACGAAAGATGTGTATTACGGGAGGCCACAGTTGCTGCGAAGAATATTGAGAACACTGATAGAGCTCCATCCATGGGTATGGGTCTGGGAATTGTAGATTTTCTGAGGGAGAACAACTTGCTCATCACAGGTGCCACGGGTTTTCTGGCAAAAGGTATGGGGCACCTTCCTCAACTTATTAATTATTCTCAGTTATATACTTGGTAGATTTAAGCTTGATCATGGTCGTTTCTTTATATGTGCAGTGTTGATAGAAAAGATTCTGAGGATGCAACCAGATGTGGGAAAGATATTTTTGATAATCAGGGCTAACGAGTCCAACTCTGCGTTAAATAGATTGATGAATGAAGTATGACAAGTACTTTTTATCAGTATAATTTTGTGAGAAACAAAATTAGATGCAATAATTTTAATAAAATTAGATGCGGGAAAGCATTCAAGCAAATAATAATTACATGAGATAATAGGTTTCCCAGTCTATTTATTTATTTTAGAGCAATTTGTTTTGACATGTTGATAATGCAGACTTATCGGATGCTGACTTCACCCCTAATGATATGTGAAAAGTCGGTTCTGAACACCGACTTATTTAATGGTTTGCGTGAAATTCATGGCAATGAATTCCAAGATTTCTTGCTGAAAAAACTGGTCCCTGTGGCTGGCGATATGACGAAAGAAAATCTGGGAATTGAAAAAGATATGGTTGATGTGCTCAGAAAGGAGGTGGACATTATTGTCAGCTCGGGGGCCACTACAACATTTGATGAAAGGTATATATATATATATATATATATAACCATTTTCTTATAACAAAATTCTATGTTACATTTCATATTATATAAAAACTTCAGTGAAAGCGAGATTCCAAAAATTATCATTCTTTTGGCTGTACATTTTCATCTTATGTCCGAACTGCTCACCGTAGATACAATTAAAATCATACAGATATGATGTGGCCTTGGAAACGAACACAAAGGGAATTATTCGGCTTCTGGAGTTTGGCAAATGCTGCGAGAAATCCCAACTTTTCTTGCACATCTCTACCGGTAACCCATCGATCTCACTCGCGGTTTCTAACAGTAGCTCGTCGATCTCATCATCGGTCGGGCTTATTTCTGATAATCCTTCATTTCATTACAGCATATGTCAACGGGCAGAGAGAAGGTCGATCATTGGAGGAGCCTTTTGAGATGGGGTACAGTATAGCCAGGGAGAAATCAGCCTCTGCTCCAGCTCTGGACGTCCAGGGAGAATTTCATTTAGCAAACAAAGCTCTCGAAGATTTTGAGAATGAATTTTCAAATCTCGAAAGCTGCAAGTTGAAGAAAGCTAAAATCGCTCAAAGGATGAAGGATTTAGGAATGGAAAGGTGATGTTATGAAGATTGTTGTTAATGTTACTTTTCGATCAAAATGTTTTTTTTATCAAAAAAATCTATACTACTGTTTTTTGAAATAGAATAAAATTTATTGTTTTCCGTATTAAATATTAATAGTTATGGATAGTTTTTTGAAAAGAAGTTTGAACATATTAATTTTTTTTTAAATTCACATATATATTCTATTTTTATTTAAATAATTGTAGTTTTGAGGGCCATAGGTTACTTGAGTTTGAGTTTGAGTTTATGGATCAATTTTTTCGACTTTTATGGATAACCGTGTTTGAGGTCTAGTTGCTAAAGCACTTGGTCATTGGGAGGTTATGGGTCAATTCTCATGGAGGCTTTTGGGGATAGGGTCTAATTAATTTGGTAAAGAGGTGATCCCTTCATTTGAATATATCTAGATATATCTAGATTTCTCTTTAAAAAAAATTAATTGTAATTAATATTTTTTATTTATTTTAGTATATGTCTATTTAAATTTTGTACATACTAAATTTCAAGAAGTGTATGTCTACATTTCCCTTCCAAAAAAAGTTAATTGTAGTTAAACATTTTTTAATTATTTTATTATAGGTCTATTTAAATTTTTGATATACTAAATCTCAAGACATATCAAATATGTTAAGTGCGTTCTTTTGAGAACATTCCTTTGGATAATTGTTAATGCAACATTTGCCACACTCCTTCACTTGTTAAATGTGCAAAACTCATTGATCTGGCTCGATGTTAATCATCATGGTCATCATATAGAAAAATACTTATTGATAATATGGATGGTTTTTTTGTTAATTAACTACCTTATATTATATCATAGAGTACAAAGCTGAGTATTTTTCCTTTGCAATGTGATATAATCCATGGGGTGGATTTGGCCATCCATAATTTATCTATGAAAATAAAAGAAAGTTTCCTAACCAAAAACATAATATAGGAGACTTGTGCTTGCATTATTCAGCTTGAGACTTTGCCAAGGTTGGATTTTAAAAGTTTGGGAATCTTAAAGATTGATGTCAAGCTCATGGTGTCCCTCAATATGGGATAAATGGGCATTTATCGTGATCTAAAAACAATGTTGGTGGGGTTGGAGGGTGAAGCCCTTACAATTAACTACTAGTCTAGTAAACCTCTAGAAGCTTACAATCTATACCAAGTTACAAAGAACTTTTATTTCACATTACCTAGATTACCAATTACTCTTTCTATATATAGATAAGATATATATAATAAAAAAAAAAAAATTAATATAATAGTCATAACTTTGATTATATATATAAATTGTTTATTTAGTTATACACATAAATATCATGGTTTTAATTTATAAAATAAAATATAAGAGATTTATGCTTTTAGATGTCAATTAGATTTAAATAAATATTGTTATTTTATTTTTTAATATGATATATATAATATTATGAATTCTTTATTAAAAAATATTTATAATTTTATTAATATAAATAAATTAGACAACATAAATTGAATTAATTTTACTTACTATTTTATTATCACATTTTAATTTTTATTAAATTTAATCGATATTATGTTTTTATGAGAAAATTACTTAATTTTAATTCCCATCTTTCATATACTTTTGTAATGACTTGAATGAGTTCATGTAAAAAGATCTATATCTTTTTCTTTATTTTCAATGAAAATTTAAGAATTTAAATTAATTATTAAAACCATAATAATAAAAGATAAGCTTATAGTCAAATTCCTAACCAAAAGTGATTGGAACGCTATTTTCAGAGCAAAAGCATTCGGATGGCAGGATACTTACGCGTTCACCAAAGCAATGGCGGAGATGCTAATATGTAATCACACTAAAGAATTACCCGTAGTTATTGTTCGTCCCAGTATTGTTGAAAGCACGTACGCTCAACCTTTCCCTGGATGGATAGAAGGCCACAGGTTGGTACCATTATTGGCCAATTCTCACCGAATATTAATATATTACATCACAATAACAGCTAAATCAAATATTCAACTTACCTGCAGAATGATTGATCCAATTGTTATCCACTATGGCAAAGGTCAACTATCGCGCTTCTTGGCCGATCCAGATACTGTGCTCGATCTGGTGAGTAATTCTGAAAAAACATTTCTTAATTATTTAAAGTCTATTAATTTGATTTTTTTGTTAGAATTTTTTTGTCTAGAGCATAATTTCCATATTATATATATATGGGATTAGATTAGGGTTTTCATTTTTTCTTTGACGATGAGAGTGGATGGTTCTAAATTTATATTTCACATTTTTTGATTATTTCAATGGTATTAATTTAATTTTTTTATTTTTCGAGTATCTTTATTTTATTTATTTCTTTCTCTCGTTGGATTAGGTTTCCAACCCAAAAATCTGATATAAATATCCAAAAGAAACCCTTACCAAACCTCATTTTAATGATCTCTGTAATTTTTTCATTTTTATTTTTCTTAATTCAAATTGCAGATACCCGTAGACATGGTTGTGAATGCAACATTAGCAGCCATGGCCAAACACGCAGGAAACTGTGGATTAAAGGTTTATCACGTTGCTTCTTCGGTGTTAAATCCCTTAACAGTGAGAGAATGTTTTAAAATAATATTTGAACATTTTAAATGTAATCCATATATGGATGGCAAAGGAAACCCAGTAAAATTGCTCAAGCAATTGACCTGTGTTAATACTATGGAGAATTATGGGCAGGCTCTGGAAGCAGCTATTAGTTCACGAAACAACGTAAGTTTAGCTTTTAGTGATACTGTGTGTTTTTTATTAGAGTCTCTATTAATTTGATTATGCATTATGAAATATTTTAGAAATTTGATAAATATAAGTAGAATTTGAAAATTTAAAAACTCACGAGTAAATTTTACTCTACATGTGATCTCCATTCGTTCAAGGAATAAACTCCCTACTTAATCCAAAGAATTATCTTTATAGGTTGATTTGAAAAATAAATAAAATTAATCTACAAGAAATGAATCATTGCAAACTGATAGCCATCCTGCAGATAGCCGGGTTATCAAAATCGTCTACAAAATATATGTTAGAGCATTTAAATCAGTTGGCAAAGATCTACGAGCCATATGCGTTCTACAAAGTAAGGTGAAATATTTAAAATGGAGATGAAATGCAAATTTGTTAGTGCTGTATTGTTTTAAAATTTTTGTTTGTTAATCACCCAGCATACATTAATAATTTATTTAATATATTTGTGCAGATTCGATATCTCCAATTCTGAAAAACTGTTTCAAGAGCTCTCTGCAGATGAACGAGAGAATTTCGGATTTGATGTTAAGAATATCGTGTGGAAAAATTACATTGGAAATATTCATATTCCCGGATTTCGTGAATATGTCTTAAAAGGGCGCGGTACAGGAAGCAGCCTCATCAAAATCTATTGACATTAATTAAAGCGCTGAATTTTAAGCGGAATTGTTATATTTTTATTTTTTTTAATTGTTGTATTAATATAGAAAATAAAGTGGTTTAAATGGATGGAAATAAAAGTTTATAATATGGAGATATATTTTTATTTCATATATTTATAAAGTGTAAAATGGAATTAATTATATTTGATAAATAGATAAATAGCAGGTTAAGAGAATTTCATTTTGAGTAACATATAAATAAATTTTTCAAATTTTATGGAGAAGGATTTAGGATGTAAGTCACTTTTTAGGTCAATTAAACTATACCAAGAGACCTCTAAACTCAATTAAGCTTTGTAGTCATCTAGTTATTGGGTAGATGTTTCTTCCATCCAACATTGAAGCTGGCCCAATCTATGCTTGGTTTAGTTGTGTTGAATCCATGTATACACTGAAATATTTTATTTACAGTCCACACTACCACCCTCATACTCATCCTAACTAGTAAAACCCATGTATCCATGTAATAAAAAGTATTTTACTTAATAACAAATATTGAAATATATATTTCTTTATAGTTGATATTGAAATAGTTTACTTTTGGTAGAAATTAAAAGTATATTTTCATTATTAATAGTTTTTAAATGGCTTATACCAACTCCATATTCAGAATTAATTGAATTACATGCCTAAGAAATAAGAATAAGAAATTTTTTATTTTAATTTTTTTCTCTATATATTATTTTTTTAACTTTATATATAAAGTTGTTATGAAATTATTTATGATGACTACTGGCTATTTTTAATAAAGATTCAAGGAATTTTAATTTTAATATATCTAATATATATTAGTGTGAT
>APFE031016430.1:88943-128855 GCA_000404065.3 Pinus taeda | reverse complement strand
TTTTTATTTATAATTAATATTAAATTAATTTTAATTTTTGATATAAATCTTGAGCATCAATGTTATTATTATTATATTATTAATGTTATGTTATATGAAGTAACACCATTTGCTTCAATCTCCCTCAAATTGATTATATATGTATTTTTTACAATCTCCCTCATTATATATGTATTTGTGTACAGAGGTGGAAAGCATTTTTAAAATTAAATTATATTATTTTGTTTAAACAAAGATGCTGAAATTTAAAAGGTAATATCAACTTATACATTTTTTTAATGTTTTTTTCTCTGTTTTTAGCTTTTAGAGATTATAATATAAGTGCAATTTCAACATTTTAAGGTTTTAAATGATTTATTTATTTAAAATTAAAAAATATATAAATTATGTTAAAATTGGGGTAATAGTGTATTATATTATTTATTTTTAAAATAATCTTAAAAATTACATATTATTGGAAAAAATAATGTGAAATTTATAATATATGTTATAAAAAAAATAGATATATCAATAAAAACAAAATTTTAAAACTAATTATGTATTTGAAATTTAAATAATTAAATGTATTTTATTAATTTATGTACTTTATTTAAAAATATATTTAAATGTGAATATGATGGTACTAAGTTATTTAAAATGGTTTCTGCGTTACTTTACGATTTAAGATGTTTATTAAATATGATTATGTTTTTTTATACTTATTGTTTATATGCTTGTTAAATAGGTGAGGAATATCATGATGGCTTTAAAAAAAAAAAGGGTTTTCTTGGTTTATATAATTTAAATTTAATGTTTTTTTTTATCAAATTCAAGATGCTTATTAAACGGGCATGTTAAAGGGGTTAGTAAGATCATTATGGCCTCAAGGTGGTAACAATGTCATCGCTAACACACTTATGTGAGAATATGTGCACATTCTTGAGTAAACACGTGTTAATGAGCGTTCATGTTTGGAAATCCTCGAACCACTTCATCAAAGGCCAATTCATTGCTAGCAAGGCAAGGCATAGGAACACATGCATCTTTTTTAGATCACACAAGCATATTTTTAAAATTCCCATATGTGGTTGGGAACATGTGCATGTTCATGTTAGTCTAAATATTTAAACAAAATTGAGAAAATTGAGAAGATTTTTTTATGGGAGACTAAGAAAATTTTGAATAACTCTACAAATTTCATCTTCAAGGCATTCCAAAGTAAGAATGTAAATGCATTTTTGTTCTTTTTGTAATTTGGTTTAACAAAAAAATAAAAAACTAACTCATTTTATGAGGGAAGGGGAAATATTTGCCTCATCACATAGTATTTTATTTTGAAGTTGCATTTTACCTCATTGTATTGCAAGACACTTGATTACTATGGATTCCACTAAAAACCCAAAGCTAAAATCACTTCACTCTCACACTTACATTGATTCAAGTTTAATTTCTTTGAGAACCCACATACATAATTGTTGGGCGAAATAATTGTTCTTTTAAATGAGAGCAACGTGTTCACTCTTGCATTAATTGTCAATTTGGGTAGGCTTTGATTTTTATAAGACTATTGTGCAAAGTCTATGCAAGGGCAAATGATAACTATAATAATGAATCTCAAACCAAGGTCGTTGCAAACTCACACAACGAACATTCAAGCTGCTACACTCTTCAATACAATCAGAAAAGAGTCATACAATTGCAGAATAAATCACTCTCTTATACAACCACTCTCATTCATAAACAACACTTGTACAAACCATTGATTACTCAATCACATTGTGAACAAATATGTTCAAAGAAAGTGCAATCCAATCTGTAACAAAAAAGAAAATAACTCATTGCTACACCAATAAGAGGGACTAGTCCAACACTTATGTTGTCACACCATTCAAAAACTTTCTGCAATCAATAACTCATAAATAAAATTGAAAGTAATAACAATCACATAAATGAGACGAATTAATACAAATAATTATTGTATCCTACTTAACCAATGATCCTTGCTAAGAAGGAGGGCCCTTCCTCCTTAGGAGGAGTTGGTTCACTAAATAGCACACAAACTACTCAGAGAAAGACATGATGCCACAAGGTTGAGATTCACATTAAAAAAAAATCAAGATTACAATGCTTGGTGCTTTCTACTTTCTCCCAATATTATCTGTCTAATTCTCTCTCTTTTCTCCCCCCCAAGAACAAATCTCTATTCTTTATACTTTTCAAATACAATAGGAAGATCATCATGACAATATTTCGATGATAGGGGTAAAGATATAACAATTTCCTTCAATTAAAATAAATTTGTATTAAAACTTAACTAAGTGATTTGTATGCTCCATGAATATGTCCTAGTGGTTGAATTAGATTTGACTTGATGCACTCCATGATTCATTCCATGTGACTAATTAAGGAAGGAAATCATGCCCAAGGGCATCTGTTTGTGTATCAACAACATTTCTTTGAGCCTTGTCCAAATTTTGATGAAGAAACTGGAAGTGTAATCCTGTAACAACAACTTCAACAAACCACTTAAACCTAAAACAACCCATTTGTCAATTTTAAAATAAAAATAGCCTAGGACAATAATTCTTATGCCAAATTACAAAAAAAAATTAGACTAATAAAGTGGCATATAGAAAAGAATAGACTTAGGTGAATAACGATTATTACAGTGATAAAATGTAGCCTTGTTGGTTAAAAAGGGAGAAAAAGAGTAGGAAAGTGAACGCAAAAAGGTAAAAATTCCTAGGCCCAACATCTCCCCCCAACATAAGCATCTGTATATCCTTGTGCAGACACCTTTTCTTGGTTCCTAACATGTTGAGAGATTAGTTCCAAAAGATCGTAGGATTCTCCAGTATCCTCTACCCTACCCTTATAACCTTGAGAAAGGACCAACTCCATTCCCAAAGATTTTCAGTAAAATGATATGGGTATTGATACTGATAGGTTGGAAGAAAAACAAGATGAAACTTAAATCTGAGTCCAATCCAACCTGGGCTAGAGATCTTGCATAAAGTTTTGATGACAATAGGGGTCCTCTTTCATCAGCTCCCGTCGAAAAACATTCCATCTTAGATTACTCCCCTTTAACACACTCACTTTTTATCCTCTGAATATTCCTAAATAATCTCTGCAAAACCAAGATCCAATGTTCCACTACTAATTCTTCGGTGGCTAGAAATTGTCATATCTGATTGTATGCGCTAACAATAGCATCAACAAATCTAGGCTCATTTCTGATGCACATCTATACTCATTTCTCATTGGATGTTACAATGACATATGCAACTTTCCAACTTATCTGGTTCTGAGTGAAAGACAAAAAATCTCTCAACTAAACATCCCCCACATAAGGTGTCAAATTAAAATATTTATGTCCAAAATAGGCAAGATCATGCAAATATAGTTCACATAGAAAATGTTTCTTCGAGAAATTATTGTTATGAAAACTTCCCAAGAAATCTTGAATTTTCCTTATATTATATGGTCGCTTTTCCTTAACGAATATCAATTGAAATAGAAAGTGCTTCTCTTGAAGGTATAAAGGATAAGATAGGGAAGGAAATATACAACTTAGTAAATCATCAATAAGCCCATACATGAATTCCTTCTCTTGTTGTAGCAGCTATACCTCCTCTTGCAATTCCTTTACTTGCACCATTGCATTCTTCCTCTCCCTTTTAACTCTTACAAAATCTTGAATTCCCAAATTTCCAGCCTATTCCTTATTAAGATTGTTGCCCATCTTCTCATGTTGTTTCAGTATAATAACTTCATTATTGTGGAAGAATGTTAAATTCTTCCATTTTTCTAATTCCCTAAGCAAAGATGTTGTTCTCAATAGTACTTTAGGCTTAAGTTGGGTTGTTCATGATGTTGTCATAGCCTCAGACTTATCCATCTCTTCTTTATCCCCTTTCTCCTCCTACTGTGCTATCTCAGTTGTTGGTTAGTATGTAACAAAAACATTGTCGATCGGTTCCTGTGCAGTAACAATCAAATTGATTTCATCTTGCTATGTTTCAGCTATTCGTTCTTCTGTAACAACAACATCATAAGCAGGTTCTTCTGGAGTAGCACATTATTTTTCTTCTTCCTACACTTCTTTGACTGTTGGTTCTTATGTGATAATAGTGATGTCAGTAGGTTCTTATGGAGCAATAGGTCTAAATCCTTCATCTTATTCTCCTGCTTGAACTCCTACTAAGACAATATTTAATTCTTCAGGCCAAGATTCCTTAAGAACTTGTTTACATCCCACACACAAATTTGAGGTTGTTTTAGTGGGTGATGTCATTTTTGCTTCTTTTTCTAACATATCTAATACATTTTCCTTTTTAAATTGAAGTTGTTTGGAAATTTGTTTCTTTAACCCTTCATTTTCCTTTTTCAAATTTTCAATTTGATGGACAAGACAGTCAATTTTGGCCTTACACAGTAGAGGGGAATCCTCTTGTTCATTTATGGATTTTTCCGCTATTGTTTCTTCTTCTTCGTGCTTAAATTTTGGTGTAATAGAAGGGGCTTCAAATATGGAGTCACCTTCCTCTATAAGCTCTTCATGTTTTCTCTTATCTTTTTGTTCCTCAGGCTCCCCTAGTTCAAGTGTAGTAACAATATGTTATTTAGGTGTTGGAGTAGTCTTTTGTGCAACAACCACTCGCATCCTTCTCTTAGGACTCCTTCCACCAGTCGGCTTCTCCAATATTCTCTTTTTTCCTTCACCTATTTTGAGTCATCCTTGATTTCCTAAAAATTATATGTTTATTTAGTTGCTAGCTTGAATATTGATGTTTCAATAATTGATTCTTCTAGTTTTTATTCTTGAATAGGACACCCATGATAGCTTGATGAAAATGAGATTTTGGGGGTTGCTCAAAATCCCAAATTCTTTAAAAATCTTGATCCTGGACCTGTGGGTTATGGGCCCACTCAATCTTTGGGAAGCGTTTTAATTAATTCACCGTTATAGTCTGTCTTGCTCTCATTTGAACATTCATGCAGCCGCCGCCGAGTGCCTGCAACACCATTTTTATTTACAGAACACAAGTTTTGACTCATTTATAAAACACATAGCGTATACAATTAACACAGAACATAAACACACTTTTATATATTTACGGAACAATTACAAAGTTAAGGCCTTTCAGCCTTAAAACGAACTCATGCTCGGCTACATCTTTCCCACTCACAATTTCCTTCACAAAATAAGATATCTATTACACCCCTATTGCATTACATTTATATAAAAAGTCTTATGAAGGACCGATCCTATCCTCTTCTGATTTTTCTCCACAAAAACTCTCCAAAAAGCGTGCATGGCTATTAACAATAGGAAGTCTATCTAGTCTTATCCAATCTCTCTTTATTTTTTTTTTCTTTAACTGCTTTAAGGGAGACTTTCTCTGTATTTTCCCTTTATTCAGCTCCGCTGGTCCACGTCTTCATGCTCCACTTGGATTTTTCTTTAATTAAGAAAAGCGTGAGATGCACCTGCATCAGACTCCCGAGGCACAAAAATTTATGACCTCCTCGTCATATGCTTCTCCTGGTCTTTAGCAATTTTATCCACTGCATTCCTTCACTGCAACCAACCTCTGCAGTAACAGCCTCCTCTGTTACATGATACCTCACCAAGCCCTCCGCACTCGGTCTTTTGGCATCCTCTAGGTTGCTGCAAATCTTCTCACCTTCTACTGCCGCCATCTGCATAAACTCTCCAACTTTAACATAGATGTACCTCTTTCCGCAGAATCTTACTGCTCTGATGCCAACTGATGAGAATGAGATTTTGGGGGTTGCCCAAAATCCCAAATTCTTTAAAAATCTTGATCCTGGACCTGTGGGATATGGGCCCACTCAATCTTTGGGAAGCCTTTTAATTAATTCACCGTTATAGTTTGTCTTGCTCTCATTTGAACATTCATGCAGCCGCCGCCGAGTGCCTGCAACACCATTTTTATTTACAGAACACAAGTTTTGACTCATTTATAAAACACATAGCATATACAATTAACACAGAACATAAACACACTTTTATATATTTACGGAACAATTACAAAGTTAAGGCCTTTTGAGCCTTAAAACGAACTCATGCTCGGCTACATCTTGCCCACTCACAATTTACTTCACAAAATAAGATATCTATTACACCCCTATTGCATTACATTTATATAAAAAGTCTTATGAAGGACCGATCCTATCCTCTTCTGATTTTTCTCCACAAAAACTCTCCAAAAACCGTGCATGGCTATTAACAATAGGAAGTCTATCTAGTCTTATCCAATCTCTCTTTAATTTTTTTTTTCTTTAACTACTTTAAGGGAGACTTTCTCTGTTTTTTCCCTTTATTCAGCTCCGCTGGTCCACGTCTTCATGCTCCACTTGGATTTTTCTTTAATTAAGAAAAGGGTGAGATGCACTTGCATCATAGCTATTCTTCCATGATCCACTATACACATTCACAGGCTCCTCTGCTCATTCCCTTTTTCCTTTTGAGGATCTACCAAAAAACTTTTATAGAGCTCCATCTCTTAGGTTTCGATGACAAGGTCTAAGAAAAGCATCCACCCAAATTTTCTTAGGGGTTGCTATTTTTCTCATCCTAGGGGGTGTAAAAAACCTACTTCTAGGGGGTGTGGTTGCTTTACTTTTAGGTGTTTTTAACACTCTCCATGTGCTCTTCACTTTGATCATCCTCTGCATACACACGCGGTCTTGCTAAAATATCATCGCATGAACTCCCCTGCTCCTATAATGAGTGAATTATGACCAATTTGATCAATACATGACTAGTCAAGTAGGTTTCTAGATGTTTTTCCCCTCGCTCTACCTATGCCCTGTGTTGTAGAGATTTCAACAAGAAATAAGGAAGATTTATCAGCTACCTTATCCTAATATGTGCCAACAATTGAAAATTTTAGTTGAATATAATCCCAAAGTGCCCTTCACATGTGATAAATTTCTGAATGAAAAAAGCCACATCATCCCAAAGTTGGGGAAGAGATTTTTGTTAGATCCCCTACCCTTAGTCACCAATTCCTCTCCTTCCTGTAGAAACGTAGCCCTAGATGATGGAATCACGACCTTCCTTGAAAACCACTAAGCCCCTGTCTATGGAAATCATGTTACTCTGGCAATTATCTCTTCTGTAACAACAATTCTAAAACCTCTAACTTCATAATATTGTTCATTCAAGACCCATGCAAATTCTAGAGAAACCAACTAACTAAAACCTTGCAACTTCTGAAAGTAACTCAACCACCGTACATTTGAAAAAAAATCCAAAGCTTTCAGGTGATGTAAAAACATTATGATAGAGTATGGATCATTCCTTACCACTACTTCTCCCATGGCTACACAAGATCATAACTGCTTGGCACTAGTCAGGACATGTTACAAAGTTTCCTTTTGTGCACAAAGAAACTTGCTAAGGAGAGAATGTCAAGATTTTGGAATTAATATTAATTACCCCTATTTTCTCAAATTAAATCTTTATGGTACTTATGACAAATGACCTCAAACACTCACATAAAATTTTGGAAATGGTGATAAGTATAATGACAGTTATAGGGGTCTAATAAAAAATGGTAGTAAAAATAATGAAAGATACAGGGTTCAATCATGCATTAAGAAGATAAATAATTAAATAAATAAATAATTAGGGTGAAATCATAGTGTATCATTTAATGTGATACACTCCTCCCCTCCATTTATACTAACAACTGTCCTCAGCATTTGTGCAGTAAAGTAATAATGTCACCTCTTAAATCCAAATTCTTCAAGTAAATGGCATTTGAAACCATTATGGTGACATGGGGTTATACAAGTTAAATGATGCTATGAAAATATCCTTGTGGCATATGTTCATAGGTGAAATTCTATTGGTTGGATGAGATGAAAGATCCATTCATGTGATATGAAATCCAATGTATCAAACTTGAGACCACAATGCTAACGATGAAGATGTCAAAAAGGTCTTCAACTAAATAAAAAATAATAGGTATCCAAAGTGGTCTTTAACTGTTGTAGCAATGTCATTATGAATATACAAACATAAATAATGCTAACATCTAGTCATATATTTAGCTGTATTAGCAAGATATTAATCAAAACTAAAATATATAGACCAATTATGATAAGTCCTGAGTTGAGTCTATAAGAAAAAAAATTAGAACAATAAATTAATAATAGAAAGAATTATTATAGTGTTTCTACAAAGAAAAAAGAGATGTTGATGACCAAAAAGCTAGCTTTTAGTCATTACAATCATCCAATAGTTCTCCCAAAGAGGTTTTCAACATTGGACCTTTTTTTTTGTTTTTTTCTGTTTAGATTATTTTATATAAAAACTAAGTAATTGGCAACACGGGAGGAACCTCCTTTGTCCCAACAATTTGAAGGTCTGAACTTGCAATTGAGATAACATCTACAAATAAATCCTGAGAGGTCGGTTTATGATACAACTTTAGACGATGTCCATTAACTAAAAAGGATACCTGAGAATTATCAATGGTTGTCACTTTTATAGTCCCATTGTCAAAGATTGCTTCTACCTCATAAGGACCTAACCACCTGGTGTGTAGCTTTCCCTTAAAATTATTGAACCTACAATTATAGAGTAAGGCCTAGTCACCCTCCTAAAATAAATTCTTCTTAATAAACTTATCATGCCATTTGGCACACTGATGTTGAATGATATCTATTCATTGCACACTGCCAGGGGCTTTTCATCCAACTGATTCAGTTGTTTCATCCTATGTTCTTAAGTTGCAGTCAGGCTTAAAACTAATTATAAGGTATTCCTTAATGTCTTAATCTCAAACTCAATAGGGAAAATTGAATTCTTATAAAAAACGAGTTCATAAGGGGAAAAACCTATAGTATTTCTCCAAGTTTTCCTATAACCCTACAATACTTCAGGAAGTTGTAGAAATTTTGAATAATAAACACATATTCAATAGAGATTATCCTGATCATGTACTATTGCAGAATACATACAGAATGCATAAGCTCCTCTACGTTGATCATCAATATAGCAACATCAATAACAATAAAACATCAAGAGCATGCACACATTAACACAGTATGTAACCCGGGGAAAGCTTACAGATGAAAACCCCACACTATATTTATATTAATGATTGAGAACATGTAACATTACAATAGTCAATACCTCTCACAAGTATATAGCACTATCTCCACCTGTTACACACAATACAGCTCAGATCTGATCTCCAAATCTATTCCACTAGTTGCCTGCCTCCACTGCTCAATACCTGCTCAAGAATGGATGAGAATGGTTGAACCAAACTTGTATTTACTTCAAAAGAATCACTCACACTGGGAATCACGTGAGCAGAGGCTATAATCACTTGGTATTGGCCAATTCGCATTGGCATAACTCAACCCCATTGATTGTGCAAATCCTCATGCACAACTATAGTCACAACTGATAGCAATGTGATCCTCTATCACCTGTCCCTGCTGAACTGAACATGCACTAACATGCAACTGAGTTAACTGATGTATTCTTTAGTTGCATTATGAGTTAATAATTATTTTAACAACTCATCATTAGTCTATTTACAGTTAGACTAATTACAACTAGTTTAACCAAGTCAAACTGAACACAACTCCATCAACTCCACAATCAATTCCACCAAAATCAACTGATTGAGTTCTAACTGAAGTCATGCATGAAACAACTCAACTGACCCACAAAGAAAATGTATTTCCTTCGGACAGATGCATGTGCCACATCTCTAGCTCAAATTGAAGTGCTCCAAGAAAATAAGATAAAGTTTATAGTCTAAATATTATTGTAAGACAATAATATTTGACTTTTCTATTTTTGACAGCCAGTCTAAAAATAGACTTTGATCACTCCTGTTGTGGTCACTCCTGTTGTGATCACTCCTGCTATGATCATCCCTGCTATGATCCAAAAATAGAAATTGCGCCATAATTTTCCTGCGGGCCCACTTAGTGAAGGCGACTCTTTTCTCTAAGCTCCATCATCTTGTTGCAATCTCAACAGGATGTTTAGGGTTTTTCATTTTTTCTCAATAATAAATAGTCCTTTGAGTCTCATTATAACACAAATTAGAGGAATGTAGCAACAACATCTAGAGGAATGTAGCTACCACATCTCTTATCAAAGATAATCTATCATCACCCGAGCTAGTTTTATTTGTATTCTGTTTGTAAGCATATTTTAGTATTTGACATTAATGAAATGAAGTGTTATTTTTGTTGCATATTTATATTTATGGTTATATCAATAATTTTTTGGGTTCTTATTTAAGTTCATATCAGTGGTATCAGAGCAATCTTCTCTTTCTCTGTTTTTCTTTGCATTTCCCCAACGAGGTCGGGATATAAAGAGTTAGGGCACAAACTGGTCGAACCTTTGCAAGTCCTTCCTCGCAAATCCAAACAAACTCTCATGGTGGAAGAGAAGAAAGATGAGGGTGTAGGAGATCCTTTCAAAATCTTGCTCAAAGAAGCCCTCAAGCGATAGAGGAACACAATGATGGACAACTTTGCCCAAATCCTTCAGCGACTACCCAAAGGCAACACATCTTCTTCCAGCAACTACTTTGGAAGTGCCACACCCTTTAAGGTACAAGTTAACTTTGACATCCCCATATTTGAAGGTCAGATAGATGTGGACACTATAGATAAATGGTTAAATATACTACAAGGATATTTTTTCTATTCATGATTTTTCCAGCCAGGAAAATATCACTTTTGCACTTCTTAAAGTCATCCCCCATGTCAAGGATTGGTGAGAAGCCTAATGTGAGAAGAAGGATGAAAGTAAACCCTCACTATTTTCAGCTGCACCCACTTGGAATTTGTTCCAAGACACCATCAAGGAGGAGTACTACCCTGTCGGGAGCTATGGGGATAAATACATAAAATGGACCACACTGTGGCAGGGAACGGACCAAGACATGTCGAAGTTTACCAATTTTTTTCATACCCTTCATACAAAGTTGGGTATCAAGGATTCTGAGCGAAATTTGGTACTTAAGTACCACGACTTCCTACATAGTAAATCCAGGATGAGATGGAGTTCTTGGAAATCTCCCTGCTCAGCACGGCTACCATTACGCTATCGAGCTTGAGCAGAAGTTTAAAAATAAGAAGCGAGACTTTGTATCTGTGAATCTGAAACGAGGGAAAGGTTCCCCCAAAGCGTAGATCAAAGGATAAAGCCAAGGTGGGGTGACCCAAGACAACCCTTCGAAGCTGCAAGAAAATAATAAGACCACGAAAAAAAATAAGGACATGGGAAAATTGTTTGAGTTCTATAAGAGCTCCACTCACAACACGAGTGAGTGTTGGGCCAAGTAGTCATTAGTGCTTGAGCTGAAGACTTCTGAATCATACGCATGTTTTGACTCTAAGATAGAACCTAACAAGGGGAATGATAAAAGAAAGAATATCATTGATGGAGAGCCCAGTGCCACCGTGGCCACCACCAAGATCCAAAAGAATGAGCTTGAAGATCCAGAGGAGGGGGAATGCCTCTTTCACTCAAAGATGTGGTTGAAGGGTTCTCCACTGCAGTTCATTTTCGACAAAGGGAGACATAAGAACCTCATTTCAGTAGAGATCATGAAGAAATTGGGCCTAATGGCTACAACACATCCACAACCATACACCATCAAGTGGCTTCACCAAGGACGAGATCTCTGCATCATCCAGTATTGTAACATCTCCTACATCATCAAGCCCTTCATGGATGAGGTATTGTGTAATGTTTCCCCTCTTGAAGTTTGTGATGTATTATTAGGACAACCATACTTGTGGAAGCAACATGTTGTATATGAGTCTAGGCCTCAATCTATGATTATTAATTTAGGCAATAAGTTGTATAGGATACATGAGGTATCCCTGCGTAACGCCATCTCTTTGATCACTTCAAAAAAATGTAGTAAGATCATTTCATAGACCAGGAAATTTGTTTTCCTTATGATTCCCCCTCAAGGAAAGAAGAATATTGTGGCCAAGACTTCTAGACAGATCTCCTTGACATAATAGCAGTAGATGGACAAGGTTGTGGAGGAGTATAGGGACATTTTCTCCTCACCTACGGGGCTGCATCTACATTGTCAGGTCAAGCACTCCATTGATCTAACCCCAGGCATGCCACTACCCAATGGACTGATCTATAGATGCTCTGTTATGGAGAGCAATGAGATCAAGAGGAAAATTTAGGATTTTTTGCATAAAAGGCACATCAGGCCAAGCTCATCATCCTGTGGGAGCCCAATTGTATTGGTATGAAAGAAGGATGGGACGCGGAGACTCTATATTGACTATTGGGCGCTGAACAAGATCATTGTATGGAATAGGTACCCAATCCCATGGACTGATGACCTTTTGGACCAGTTCAAGGGGGCCAAATATTTCAGCAAGATCGATTTGGAGTCTATTTATCACCAGGCGCCTATCGAACCCTCTGATCTATGGAAAATTTCCTTCAAATCCAAGCAAGAAATTTTAGAATGGTTGGTCATGCCTTTTAGGTTAACAAATGCCCCTGCATCCTTCATGAGATTTATGGACGGCATCTTGCAGCTATTCACCAATGCATTCGTAGTGGTGTATTTAGATAACAGATTGATCTTTAGCCAGAGTTGGGAAGGGAACCTCTACCATATTCGACAGGTCCTCTAAACCCCACGATAACACAAGCTGTGTGCCAATTTCGATAAATGCACTTTTGGCATGACCCAAGTTCAATATGTGGGGTATAAAATTGTTGAGGAGGGTGTGCATGTGGACCCAGCCAAGATAGAAGTCATTTGGGATTGGCTAGCCCCAACCACTCTAATAGAGTTCCATAGCTTTCTAGGTCTTGCCAATTTCTACCACAGATTCGTGTTGGGGTTCTCTCATATCACTTGGCCTTTAATTCGATTCACCAAGGTTAGAGCAAAATAAAATCTCTTTTAGTCTAAAACCCAATAGAAAGTCTTTATCGAGTTGATGCATCACCTATGCTTTGCACCAGTGCTCATGTTACTAAACTAGAAACAACCATTTGAGATTGAGATAGATGCCTTCGACTATGATATTGCTGCAATTCTTATGCAGCAAGCGCATCCAGTGGCTTACCACAGTGAGACACTTTCAGACACAGTTCAAAAGTAACCCACCTATGAAAAATAAATGTATTCCATTATGCAGGTCTGCCATCAATGGAAGCATTACATTATGGGGAAGGAAATGGTCATCCACATAGACCACTGACTCTTGCAGTTCATACAAACACAAGGGAAGTTGCAAAACAATCGCCATCAGAAATGGTCCACATACATGCACAATTCCATTTCAACGTTAAGTACAGGAAGGGCAACACCAATAATATTGCATACTGCCTCAGTCGACCGTCATTCATGGAACTTATCACTGTGCTCAACTCCTATGGGCATGAGACTTCAGGGTGGCCACATCTTTACAAGAGAGATCCATAATTTGGCAACACATATCAAACACTCCTAGAGGGTAAGCAAGTTCCAAATTTTCACCTCCAAGATGCACTGTTATGCCACCTAGGGCACATATGTGTTCCTTCAAGCGAACATTCCAAGATGATTTGGGAGGCGCACTATAGTCAAGTCACTGGACATTTCAGAGTAGAGAAAACTGTGGTAGTGCTACAGAAGTATTTTTATTGGCTGAAATTTCACCAAGATGTTGGGAAGTACATTCGTTCCTGCACTACCTACACCATTTCCAAACCAACCATCAAGAAGCAAGGCTTATATAATCCTCTTCCTACTCTTAATCAATCTTCAGAATCAATCTCCATGGATTACATGTTGGGTCTTCCTTCTACTAAGCATGACAACAAATGCGTTTTCGTGGTCATCGACACATTATCTAAGATGGCCATTATGGCGGCCTGCAAGAAGAGTATCATAGCAAAGGCCACTACTAAGCTCTTCTTTGAGTGAGTGTGGGTATAATTTGGGATCCCATAGTCCATTGTATGAGATGAGGATACTAGATTACTAAGTGCATTTTGGTCAAGTCTTTGGTCGATGCTGGATACCAAACTTACTAAGTTCATGGCTTTCCATCCCCCAACTGATGGCCAAACAGAGGTTGTCAATAGGATGATCGTACACATTCTACGCATGTACAAATCGAAGCATCCATGCACATGGGATGAAACCTCCCCTATGTCTCGCACATCTACAATAGAGATCTCCATAGCTCAACAAGACATAGCCCCTTTCAAGTAGGGTTTGGATTTCAACCATTATGTCCCATTAACATGGGCATACCATTTGCAACCACTTAGGAAAATTCAGCTGACATCTAATCCGAAGCCAATAAGGCTAACAACTTCATTGAGCATATTCAACACATCCTCCATTAGGTCCATGATATATTGGACAGAACCAATGCTAAGTACAAGCATCACCGTGATCAGCAATGAGTGCCACAAAAGTTCTAGGTGGGCGACAAAGTTTGGCTACATTTGCAAAAGGAGCGCCTTGCTGGACCCCATCGCAAGATTCACCCACTCTCATATTTTCCATACACCATCACCAAGGCTGTGGGGGAAAATTCATTCAAGCTCAACATTCCACCTTTCCTTGGTCTACACCCAGTGTTCAATGTAGACTACCTTCAGCCATACTCTCCAGCATTGTTGGACACATCTGACATTGCAAAACAACTCACACCAATAGAGCTAAACCCAAACCACATGGAATAGGCCGAAACTGATCAGATCATGGACACATAGATCAAGAACACTCACCAGCAGAAGATCCAACTATATCGTGTTGTCAAATTTGGTTAACTCCTACACCAAAGCAAGTGGCTCACCAAGGACCAAGTTCAGTGGAAGTTTCCCTATCTAATGGAGGCACTGAACGCAATGGGGACCATTGCTTCCTAATGGGGGAGGGATGACCCAGGTGAATATTGGTGGCCACCATCCTATTCCACTTGGACCCCCACCGTTGTTTCTTTTTAGTTTCCTTAACTGTAGCACAACTTACTATTTTTTGCAGTTTTTCGGGTCCTAGACTTCCAGAGCCATTTTGAGGTACCAAAAGACGTTTTTAGGGAAAACAAAGAGATCGAAAGAGTCCCAAATTGATTTATCAATTTATTTTGAACCTCCTATTTGAGATATTATAAACAAGTTATTATGATAACCAAACGGATATCGTATGCAAAAGTTACAACCCCTAGAATTTTATGTACCAATTTACCCAAATGAAGCTCACAATTTTGGTGCTTCATCTCCTAGGGTTAGGTTTTTGGATGTTTAGGGTTTTCCATTGTTTCACAATAATACATAGGCCTTTGAGTCTCATTGTAACACAGTTAAGAGGCATGTAACTTCCACATTTCTTCTCAGAGAAAAGCTACCATCACTCGAGCTAGTTTTATTTCCATTCTGTTTGTAAGAATATTTTAGTATTTGATATTAATGAAATGAAGTGTTATTTTTGTTGCATATTTTTATTTATTTTTATATCAGTAATTTGTTGGGTTTCAGTTTATGTTCGAACAAGTGGTATCATAGCGGTCTTGTCTTTCTCTGTTTTTCTTTGCATGTCCCCAACGAGGTCTAGATATAAGGAGTTAGGGCTCGAATTGATCGAACCTTTGCAAGACTAGCCTCAAAAATCCTGACAACCTCCCATGGAGGAGGAGAAGAAAGACGAGGGGGCAGGAGATCCTTCTAAATCTTTCTTGAAAAAGCCCTTGAGAAAGAGATGAACGTGATGATGGACAACTTTGCCCAGATCCTTCAGTGGCTACCCAAAGGCAACACATCTTCTTCCAGCAGCTACTCTGGAAGTGCCACACCCTTTACGTTACAAGTTAACTTTGACATCCCCATATTTCAAGGTCAAATATATGCGAACGTCATGGATAAATGGTTAAATATATTAGAATGATATTTTTCTGTTCATGATTTTTCCAGCCAGGAAAAGATCACATTTTCACTTCTCAAAGTCGCCCCCACTTCAAGGACTTGTGGGAAACCTATTGTGAGAAGAAGGATGAAAGTACACCCTCACTATTTTCAGCCTCACCCACTTGGAATTTGTTCTGGGAAGCCATCGAGGAGTAGTACTACCCTATCGGGAGCTATGAGGATAAATACATAAAGTCGACCACATTGCGGCAGTGAAGGACCAAGACATGTCGGAGTTTACCAAAGTTTTCATACCCTTCGCACGAAGTTGGATATCAAGGATTCTGAGCGACATTTGGTACTCAAATACTGTAGCTACCCACATAGGTACATCTAGGATTATATAGAGTTCCTAGACATCTCCTCACTTGGCATGGTGTATCGATACTCCCAAGATTAATAAGAAGTTAAATAGAAGAAGCGAGACTTTGGATCTGCGAATATGAAGTGAAGGAAAGGAACCCCCAAACCATAGACCAAATGACAAAGCCAATGCGAGGTGACCCAGGACAACCCATCAAAGCCACAAGAAAATAACAACACCATGAAGAGAAAGAAGGACACGAGAAAATGGTGTGAGTTCCATAAGAGCTCCACTCACAGCAGGAGTGAGTTTCAGGCCAAGCAGTCACTAGTGGCCAAGATGAAGGCTTCCGAATCAGATGCATGTTCCAACTCTAAGTTAGAACTCAACAAAGGGAATGAAAAGGGGAAGGAGATCATTGATGTGGAGCCTAGTGCCACTGTGGCCACCACCAAGATCTAGAAGAATGAGCTTGTAGATCTATAGGAGGGGGAATGCCTCTTCGACTCACAGATGTGGGTGAAGGGTTCTTTGTTGCAGTTCATTGTTGACATCGGGAGCCAAAAGAACCTCATTTCAGCAAAGATCATGAAGTGGCTGGGCCTACTGACTATTGCACATATGCATCTCTACATCATCTGGTGTCTTCACCAAGGACGATATCTTCACGTCAGCTAGAAGTGTCGCCTCTCCTATAGCATCAAACCCTTCATGGATGAGGGATTATGTGATGTTGCCCCTCTTGATGTTTGTGGTGCATTATTAGGACAATAATACTTGTAGAAGTGGCATGTTGTATATGAGTCTAGGCCTTTCTCTGTGATTATTACTTTAGGAAATAAGTTGTACAGGATACGGAGGTAGCCCCGCCTACTGTCATCTCTTTGATTAGTTCAAAGCAATGCAATAAGATCATTTCATAGACCAGGAAATTTATTTTCCTTATGATTCACCCTCGAGGAAAGAAGAAGATTGTGGCCATGGCTTCTAGGTAGGGCTCCTCCACACAACAACAACAGATGTACAAGGTCTTAGAGGAGTACAAGGACATTTTCGCCTCACCTACGGGGGTGCCTCTACACTGTTAGGTAAAACACTCCATTCATCTAACCCTGGGTGTGCCATTACCCAATGGACCAATCTATCAACACTTCGTTATGGAGAATGATGAGATCGAGAGGTAGATTCAGGAGTTGTTGCAGAAATGGTACATCAGGCCAAGCTCATCACCCTGTGAGAACCTAATTTTATTGTTATAGAAGAAGGATGGGAGCTGGAGACTCTGTATTGACTATCGGGCACTGAACAAGATCATTGTATGGAATAGGTACCCAATCCCATATATTGATGACCTTATAGACCAGCTCAAGGGGAGAAATATTTTAGTAAGATTGATTTGGAGTTTAGTTATCACCAGATGCCTATCGAACCCTCTGATGTGTGGAAAATTTCCTTCAAATCCAAGGAGGGCCTTTTCGAATGGTTGGTCATGCCTTTTGGGTTATTGAATACCCCTGAAACCTTCATGAGATTGATGGACAACATCTTGCGACCCTTCACCAATGCATTTGCAATAGTGCATTTAGATGACATCTTTATCTTCAACCAGAGTTGGCAAGAGCACCTCCAACATATTCGACAAGTCCTCCAAAACCTGCAACAACACAAGTTGTGTGCCAATTTGGAGAAATGAACTTTTGGCATGACCCACGTTCAATATCTAGGGTACATCATTGATGAGTAGGGTGTGCATGTGGACTCAGCTAAGATACAAGTCATTCGGGAATGGCCAACCCCAAAAACTCTAACAGAATTATGAATATTTCTTGGTCTTGCCAATTTCTACAATAGGTTCATGTTGGGGTTCTCTCATATCGTTTGGCCTTTAAGTCAAGTCACCAAGGTAGAGTGAAAGAAAATTTATTTTGGTCTAAAAAGCAACAGAAGGTGTTTTCCATGTTGAAGCATAGTCTCTGCTCTACACATGTGCTCACATTACCAAACCTGCAACAACCATTTGAGATTGATACAGATGCCTCTGACTATGCTATCGGTGTAGTTCTTACTCAATAGGGTCACCCAATGGATTACCACAATGATACACTTTTAGACACAGTATGAAAGTATCTCACCTATGAAAAAGAAACGTATTCCATTGTGCATGTCTATTTTCAATGGAAGCATTACATTATGGGGAAGGAAATGATCATCCACATAGACCACCGACCCCTGCAATTCATACAGACACAAGGGAAGTTGCAGAACGATCACCATTAGAAATGGTCTACATACTTGTAACAGCTTCATTTGAACATTAAGTACAAGAAGGGAAGCACTAATCATGTTGTAGACTGCCTCAGCCGACCACAAGTCATGGTGTTGATCACTGTGCTCGACTCTTGTGGGCACGAGACTTTGGGGTGGCCACATCTTTACAAGAGTGATCCAAAATTCAGAAACACATACCATACACTCCTAGAAGGTAAGCAAGTTCCAAATTTTCACCTCCAGGATGCACTGTTATGCCACCTAGGACACATCTATGTTCCTTCAAGCGAGCGTACCAAAATGGTTTGGGAGGCACATTACAGTCGGGGCACTGGATATTTCGGAGTAGAGAAAACCTTGGAAGTACTGCAGAAGTATTTTTATTGGCCGAACCTTCACCAGGATGTTGGGAAGTACATTCGATCGTCAATTGCCTATGCCATTGCCAAAAAAACCATCAAGAACCAAGGCCTATATTGTCCTCTGCCTACTCTTAGTCGACCTTGGGAATCCATCTCCATGGATTACATGTTGGGCCTTCCTTCTACTAAGCATGGAAATGACTCTATTTTCGTGGTCATCAATAGATTATCTAAGATGGCCATTATGACATCCTGCAAGAAGAGTATCACAACAAAGGCCACTGCTAAGCTCTTCTTTGAGCGAGTGTGGGCACACTTTGGGATCCCACGGTCCATTTTCTCAAATTGGGGTAGAAGATTCTTAAGTGAAGTTTGGTCAAGCCTCTAGTTGATGATGGATATGAAAGTTACTAAGTCCATGGATTTCCACCCCCAAACTGATGGCAAAACAGAGGTCATCAACAAGATGATCGTACACATTTAGCACATGTACAACTCGAAACATCCACACACATGGGATGAAAACCTCCCCTATATCTGACACAACTAAAATAAATCTCTCCATAGATAAACAGGCTACAACCCCTTTCAGGTAGAGTTGGAATTTTAGCCATTAGGTCCCATTGATGTGGCCATACCATTTGCAGCCACTTAAGCAGATTTGGCTCATATCCAGTTCGAATCCAACAAAGATAATAGCTTCATTGGGCATAGTCAACACATCTGCCAACAGGTCCATGATATATTGGATAAATCCAATGCTAAGTAGAAGAGTGCCATGATCAACATCAGGTGCCAAATAAGTTCCAGGTGGGTGACAAAATTTGGCTACATTTGCAGAAGGAGTGCATCACTAGACCCCATCACAAGCTTCACCTGCTCGAATATGGGCCATACACCATCACAAAGGTTGTAGGGGAAAATGCCTTCAAGCTCAACATTCCACCTTTCCTTGGTCTACACCCAATATTCAATGTAGTTTGCCTTTGGCCATACTTTCCATCATTGTTGGACACATTCGACATTCCAGAACAACTTACACCAACAGAGCTAAACCCAGACTACATGGAACAAGCCGCAATTGATCGGATCATGGACACGTAGATCAATAATACTCGCTAGCAGAAGATCCAACTGTATCAGGTTGTCAAAGCTGGCCAGCTCCTGCACCAAGGCAAGCGACTCACCACAGACCAAGTTCAACATAACTTTCTCCATCTCATGGAGGAACTCAATGCAACGAGGACCATTGTTTCCTAAAGGGGGAGGACTAATCTAGGTGGATATTGGTGACCATTTTCCTATTCCACTTGAACACCAATTGTTGTTTCTTTTCATTTTCCTTAATTGTAGCACAAATTTCAATTTTTGGCAATTTTTCAGGTCCTAAACTTCCAGAGCCATTTTGAGGGACTAAAAGACATTTTTAGGGAAAACAGAGGGATTGAAAAAGTCCCAAACCAATTTATCTATTTGTTTTTGGCCTCCTCTTCAAGATCTTCGAAACGAGGTATTATGATATAGAAACAAAGATTGCATGCCAAAGTTATGACCCTGGGGAGTTGATGTACCAATTTACTCAAACGGGGCCCAAAGTTTTGGCGCTTCATCTCCTAAGGTTAGGTATTTGGATGTTTAGGGTTTTCCATTGTTTCTTAATAATAAATAACCCTTTGAGCCTCATTTTTAACACAGTTCAGAGGCATGTAGCCACCACATCTCTTCTCAGAGATAAGCTACCATCGCTCGAGCCAGTTTTATTTCCCTTCTCTTTGTAAGCATATTTCAATATTTGATATTAATGAAATGAAGTGTTATTTCTATTTCATCTTTGTATTTATGGTTATATTGGTAATTTTTTTTGTTCTTGTTTAGGTTCGGACCAGTGGTATCAGAGCGGTCTACTCTTTCTCTATTTTTCTTTGCATGTCCCCAATGAGGTCGGGATATAAGGAGTTAGGGCTCAAACTAATCGAACCTTTGCAAGACCAACCTCGCAAATCCTGATGACATCTCATGGCAGAAGAGAAGAAAGATGAGGGGGCAAGAGATCCTTTCAAAAGAATTCTTGAGAAGCCCTCGAGCAACAGAGGAATGTGATAATGGGCAACTTTGCGCAGATCATTCAAAGACTACCCAAAGGCGACACATCTTCTTCCAGCTGCTACTCTAGAAGCACCACACCCTTTAAGATACAAGTTAACTTTGACATCCCCATATTTTACGGTCAGATAGATGCGTACGCCATAGATAAATGGTTAAATCTACAGGAAGGATATTTTTTTGTTAATGATTTTTCCAACCAGGAAAAGATCACTTTTGTGATTCTCAAAGTCATCCCCAACATCAAGTACTAGTGGAAAAACTATTGTGAGAAGAAGGACGAAAGTACTCCTTCACTATTTTCAGTCGCACCAATTTGAATTCGTTTCGAGACGCCATAAAGGAGTAATACTACCCTGTCGGGAGCTATGAGGATAAGTTTAAACAAAAGAAGTGATAGTTTGGATATGTGAATCTAAAGCAAGGGAAAGGCACCCCCAAACTACAGATCAATGGACAAAGAAAAGCCAGGGCGACCTAGGACAACCCGTTGAAGATTCAAGAAAATTATAACACCATGAAGACAAAGAAGGACATGGGAAAATGTTGTGAGTTCCATAAGAGCTACACTCACAACACGAGTGAGTGTTGGGCCAAGCAGTCACTGGTGGCCGAGATGAAGGCTTCTGAATCAAACACATGTTCGACTCTGAATCAAAACCTGACAAGGGGAATGACAAAGGGAAGTAGACCATCGATGCGGACCCCAATGCCACTTTCGCCACCACCAAGATTTAGAACAATGAGCCTGAGGATCCAAAGGATGGGGAACACCTCTTCCACTCATAGATGTGGGTGAAGGTTCTCCACTTCAGTTCATTGTCGACAGCGGGAGCCAAAAGAACCACATTTTAGCAGAGATTTTGAAGCATTTGGGCCTACCAACTACAACACATCTGTAGATGTACACCATCGAGTGGCTTCACCAAAGATGAGATCTCTGCGTCAACGAGCAGTTTTGCCTCTCCTACAACATCAAGCTCTTCACAGATGAGGTACAGTTTGATGTTGCCCCTCTTGAAGTTTGTGATGTATTATTATTACAACCATACTTGTGGAAGTGACATGCTATATATGAGTCTAGGCCTCGCTCTGTGATTATCCCTTTGGGTAATATGTTGTACAGGATACCAGAGGTAGCCCCACCAATTGCCATCTCTTGGATCACTGCAAAGAAATGCAGTGAGATCATTTCACAGACCAAGAAATTTGTTTTCCTTATGATTCACTCTCAGGGAAAGAAGAATATTATTTCCATGACTTCTAGACAAGGCTCCTCCACACAATAGTAGCAGATGGACAAGGTCGTGTAGGAGTACAGGGACTTTTTCTCCTCACCTATGGGGGTGCCTCTGCATTGTCAGGTCAAACAATCCATTGATCTAACCCCGAGCGTGCTAACCAATCTATCGACACTCTGTTTTAGAGAACGATGAGATCAAGAGGCAGATTCAAGAGTTATTGGAGAAAGGGCACATCAGGCCAAGGTCATCACCCTATGGGAGTCCAATTGTATTGGTACAAAAGAAAGATGGCACTTGGAGACTATGTATTGACTATCGTGCATTGAAAAATATCCTTGTACAGAATAGGTACCCAATCCCACGAATTGATGACCTTTTGGACAAGCTTAAGGGGGACAAATATTTCAGCAAGATTGATTTGAAGTTTGATTATCACCAGGTGCCTATCGAACCCTCTGATGTGTGGAAAATTTCCTTCAAATCCAATGAGGGCCTTTTTGAATGGTTGGTCATGTCCTTTTGGGTTAACGAATTCCCCCACAACCTTCATGAGATTGATGGATGACATATCGTGACCCTTCACCAATGCATTCATGGTGGTGTATTTAGATGACATCTTGATCTTCAATCAAAGTTTGGAAGAGCAACTCCACCATATTTGACAAGTTCTCCAAACCCTGCAACAACACAAGTTGTGTGCCAATTTGGAGAAATGCACTTTTAGCATGACCCGGGTTCAATATCTGGGGTACATCATCGATGAGGATGGTGTTCATGTGGACCCAACCAAGTTACAATTCATTCAATATTGGTTAGTGCCAACCACTCTAATAGAGCTCTGCATCTTTCTGGGTCTTGCCAATTTCTACTGTAGGTTCGTGTTGGGGTTCACTCATATTGTTATCCTCCATAATATCTCAAGGCTGAGAAAGGAGATCGACGAAGGTAACCTCAGAACACTTCTGGTTCAGCAGCTAGCCCTGCTAAACCAGAGAGGGATCTCTCTATAAAGCTCACAAACAAATATGACTGGAGTGGGAAAAATATATTAGGCTAGATATTTCAGCTCATGTAAGGTTTTGAAATTTAGTGTTTTGCTGGATGAAGCATGAGTTAGGGAACCAAGGCTAGGGTTTTAGGAAAAACTTAGTTGCAGAAATACAAAGGAGCAAGGTAGGTATGTCTCAATGGAACTTCGAGGCTTTTTCGGTGTAGTGTAGGGTTGAAAAACATAGGTTCAAAATGAGCATGGCAAGCATGAGTTCATTCATCAGAAGATAGATAACATAAATATGAAATTCCTATCAAAACAGAGCTTAAACTTTAAGAATTTTGTTCATCAAACTCATAGGAAGATCATTGAAAGCATAAACATGGAAAGAAGATACATTAAACAATCATAAAAATGAATCACAAAAGCAAAAAACTTCCATAATATCATACCACATGAATTCTTCAATAATAGTTGCAACTGGCTTGTATTACTGCAAAGTGATCAAGTATAAAGGCTCCAAAAGAAACTCAAGCATCCAACCCTTTCTCTAACTTAGATTGGGTTACATATAGACCAAAATATCAGTTTCCCCCTCTCAGGGGTCGAATCCAACATTCAAGGATATGCTTATAAGAATATCTACAACCATACCTAAGACTAGGGAGGTTAGAAACCAACTCCCAATTTGGTGCAAAACTGGTCCATTTGACCATAAGAACCTATACAAGCATGAATCTACTTAATTTTTACTTTGACAAACATAATTACACCTCAATGCATCATCAAAACCCCTTAAAATGACAAATTACATCAAAAAAAGTCAAATTGAACTGAGCAAACTGAGAAAAATGAGTTCTAGGCATAAACCTAGCAAATTGCCTGAAAAACGTAGCATGCCTGGAGAAAACGTAGTGTGCTGCTTGTAAGTGAATTTTGGAGGGGTTCCTAAGCTCCAAATCAGGATCTATAAAATGATGGAGAAATATCTGCATGTCTACTACACCATAGAACCCTCAACCACTAAAAAACGCTACTCCAAGACCTAAAAAAATCATTTCTCCCACAGCTACTCCAAAAACGTAGTGTGCTACTGAAAAACAGGGCAAAAAGTTGTTTTTCGCTACTTTTTTTACTTTTTGACCTGCCAGAATGTGTTGAAGTGGAACTCCAGTTGGATAATTTTGATGTGGAGGTAAAAAGGAATCCATAAATGTAAATATTTTGTCAAATGGATGCCTCCAACAAAAACATAGCATGGGGCACGCTACCTTTTTGGACAAAAAACTGTGTAAAATTTTTGGGTTGTCTACAAACATAGGCCTCAAATATGGAGAAATATCTCTCTAACCATGGCACATTTTACAAAAATGGGAGCGTTTTTTGTAGATAATGATTTTTTGAAGAAAATTCTCGCTTCGTTTTTGGAAATTCATTTTCATTTGCTCGAACTCCATGCCACAAAATCATGGCTAAAACAAGAAATTAACTTGGAAATTTTTTATTTTTCTGAAATATGTTTTCAAGAAAGTTGACAAAAAGCTCTTTCACTTTTGTCAAATTCATCTTCCTTACTTCAGAAAATGATTTTGAAGTAAGACAGTCCCTATTTGTGGAAAATTACCTCAAAACACTAAACATTATGCCAATCACCTTTGTTGATATGATGAATTCTATCCCTAATATTATTGCTTTTCCTCTTTTCAAGTTGGTGGCAAAGAGGCTTATCAACTTGGCATTGTATCCCACTTGCTAAATTTGCTCACAAAACCCTAAACAACCCACCTTTTGGAAACATTGTCTGGCAAATTCTTAAGACCTCAATTCTTTGGTGTCAAGTGGCTCAAACCTTGACACCTAACCTCCTTTGTTGTATGGCTTCTTTCCTCCCTCCATTGTTCAGAATTTCAAAGCAAAAACCCCAACCACAAAGATGGGAAAACAAGGTTTTTAGAGGAAGCAGGGGATTGGGATTAGTATTTTTAGGTGATGGAATGAAGGGGTTAGGGAAGATATATGCGGGTAAGAAAAATTGGGGAAGTAGGGAGATGTGTTAGGAAGTTTAGGGAGGTGGAAAATGATGAAAATAGTGAAGGGATTGATGTAGGGAATTTAAACACAGCCCTAACCTTAAGACTACCAAAAATGCAGTGTGAAGACTAGGTTTAGGCCTAGGGGTTAGGGAAATGAGTGAGGAATGGTAATGAGGGTTGTGGGGAGTGTATTTGGGTGCGGATAAGGGTAGAATAGGTAGTGAACTAGGTATATTTTCTTGCAACCCAACCTATGGAGCTCACCCACCAAAAGCATAGTGTGGGGACTGTGGGAGGGTTTCTCCATTGAAAAGATGAAACAAATGTTGATAGGAGGTGGCAAGAGCTTTAAATTACTTTTCAATAGGCTGATGGAACCTTCATTGGCCACATAAAACCTCTCGAGATGTATTCTTTTCCTCTACAAGTGAAAACGTAGTGAAGGGTAAAAAACTTAGCGTGGTCGGAAAAAAACGCGATGTGGAGCTTTGGAGGGGGTGCCAATCACCTTTTGAGACTGTCCTTCGATGATTTTTATACTAATATGGCCTTTTATAGTTAATTAGTGCTCAATTCCAATGGAATGAGTGAAATAAATTCGTGTAGGGTCTCTTATAAGAGTTAAATTCACCTTTTTTTGTATGGCATAACATGACATCATCCTTCATTTTGAAACCAAAAGTGAGGTGTTTTGCAGTAATACCTTTATGAATTGAAGTAGTACCTTTACCTTTATTACATATTCCTCATAAGACACTAACTCCCTTATGTGTGGACTCAAGACCATAAACATGGTTTTTTTAGCTTAAAACTGACATAATGATGACAATTACAAGTGATGACCTAGACCAAGACCTATATGATTATTTGACTAATCCATGACCTATAACACTTGAAAAATGGCATGACCATGATGAATAATGATAATCATGAATGCTAAAGGGAGTAACACTGACCTAGGCACACAAACCAATGATCAAAGCTTTTTATTTGAAGACCTACTGAAACCATAAAAAACTTGACCTAGGACCCTAACAAAAACTTTGAAAGAGCACATTTGATCATTGGTGACTGGCAAGACTGACAGACACTAACACATATCACTTGGCCTTTAAGTCAAGTCACCATGGGCTGAGAAAAAGCCAAGTTATTTTCGTCCTAAACCCAATATATTTTCGAGTTGAAGCATCATCTCTGATCTGCACTAGTGCTCACATGACCAAACTTGCAGCAACCATTTGAGATTAAGACAGATGCCTTAGACTATGCTATCGGTACATTTCTTACTCAACAGGGGCATCGAATGGCTGACCACAGTGAGAAACTTTTAGACACAGTCCAAAAGTATCCTACCTATGCCAAATAAATGTATTCCATTGAGTTGGCATGTTCTCAATGGAAGCATTACATTCTGGGGAAGGAAGCGGTCATCCACACAGACCACTAACCCCTACAGTTCATACAGACACAAGGGAAGTTGCAGAACAATCACTATAAAAAATGGTCCACATACCTACAACAATTCAATTTCAAAATTAAGTACAATAAGGGAAGCACCAATAATGTTTCACACTACCTCAACTGACCACTAGTTATGGCACTGTTCATTGTGCTCAACCCTTATGGGCACGAGACTTCGGGGTGGCCAAATCTTTACAAGAGCGATCCAACATTTGGTAGAACATACCAAACACTCCTAGAAGGTAAGAAAGTTTCAAATTTTCACCTCCAAGATGCACTATTATGCCACCTAGGACACATATGTGTTCCTTCTAGTGAGCGTGCTAAGATTATTTGGGAGGCACACTCCAGTCGAGTCACTGGACATTTCGGAGTAGAGAAAATTGTGGCAGTATGATAGAAGTATTTTTATTGGCTAAACCTTCACCAATATGTTGGGATGTACGTTTGATCCTACATTTTCTACGTCATTGCAAAACCAGCCATCAAGAAGCATGGCCTATATACTCCTCTACCTACTCCTAGTCGACCTTGGGAATCCATCTCCTTGGATTACATGTTGGGCCTTCCTTCAACTAAGCACAACAATGATTTTGTTTTCATGGTCATCGACAAATTCTCTAAGATGGCCATCATGGAAGCCTACAAGAAGGGTATCATAGCAAATGCCACTACTAAGGTCTTCTTTGAGCGAGTGTGGGTACACTTTTGGATCCCATAGTCCATTGTGTCAGATCGGGACAAAAAATTCCTAAGTGCATTTTGGTCAAGTCTCTTGTCGATGTTGGATACTAAACTTACTAAGTCCATGAATTTCCACCCCCAAATTTATGGCAAAACAGAGGTCGATAATATGACGATCGTACACATTTGGGGCATGTACAACTCGATGGATCCATGTGCATGAGATGAAAGAATCCCCTATGTCTAGCATAGATACAACAAAGATCTCCATAACTCAATAGGCCACACCGCCTTTCAGGTAGAGCTGGGGTTTCATTCATTATGTTCCATTGATGTGGTCATACCATTTGCAGCCACTTAGGCAGATTTGTCTCACATCTAGTCCGAAGCCAACAGGGGTAACAACTTCATTGAGCACATTCAACACATCTGCCAACAGGTCCATGATATATTGGACATAGCCAATGGTAAGTACAAGTAGCGCCATGATCAACATTGGGTGCCACATAAGTTCCAGGTGGACGATACACCATCACCAAGGATGTAGGGGACAATGCCATTGAGCTCCACATTCCACCTTTCATTGGTCTGCACCCAGTGTTCAATGTTGACTGCCTTCGGCCATACTTTCCACCATTGCTAGACACATCCGACATTGTAGAACAACTCACACCAAGAGAGCTAAACCCAAACTGTATGGAACAAGCCACAAAAGATCATATCATGGACATGCAAATAAAGAACACTAGCTAGCATAAGATCCAACTATATCAGGTTGTCAAATCTTGCCAACATCTGCACCAAGGCAAGTGGCCTACCAGGGACCAAGTTCAGCAGAAGTTTCCCCATCTCATGGAGGCACTCGATGCAATGGGGACCATTGCTTCCTAAGGGGGAGGGGGGTGGGGGGACTGATCCAGGTGGATATTGGTAGCCACCTTCCTATTCCACTTGGACCCCCACCATTATTTCTTTTCAATTTCCTTAATTGTAGCACAACTTACTATTTTTGGCAATTTTCAAGTCCTAAACTTCTGGAACCATTTTGAGGGACTAAATGATGTTTTTAGGGAAAACAGAGACACTAGAAAATTCTCAAAGTATCTATAGTTTTTTTTTGGCCTCCTCTTTGAGATCTTTTAAATGAGGTATTATGATAAGCAAATGGATATCGTATGCCAAAGTTACGACCCTGAGAAATTGATGTGACAATTTACCCAAACGGGGCCCACAATTTTGGTGCTTCATCTCCTAGGGTTAGGTTTTTGAATTTTTAGGGTTTTCCATTGTTTCTCAATAATAAATAGGACTTTGAGCCTCATTGTAGCACTATTTAGAGGCATGTAGCCGCCACATCTCTTCTCAGAGATAAGCTACCATTGCCCGAGCTAGTTTTATTTCCATTCTCTTTGTAAGCATATTTCGGTATTTGATATTAATGAAATGAAGTGTTATTTCTGTTGCATCTCTGTATTTATGGTTATATCGGTAATTTTTTGAATTCTTATTTAAGTTCAGATCAGTGGTATCAAAGCATTCTTCTCTTTCTCTATTTTTCTTTGCATGTCCCCAACGAGGTCGACATATAAGGAGTTAAGGCTTGAACTAGTCAAACCTTTGCAAGACCAACCTCACAAATCCCAATGGCCTCCCATGGCAGAAGACAAGAAAGATGAGGGGGAGAGAGATCCTTTCAAAATCTTTCTCAAAGACGTCCTCGAGTGACAGAGGAATGTGATGATGGACAAATTTGCCTAGATCCTTCAGTGGCTACCCAAAGGCAATGCATCCTCTTCCAACAACTACTTTGGAAGCACCACACCCTTTAAGGTACAAGTTAACTCTGAAATCTGCATATTTCAAGGTTAGATAGACGAATACGTCTATTGGGTTGTGTTATATTCTTTCCATGACTAGCCTACGTAGTTAACCGAGAGATTAGAGGGGGGCAGTAGCCCCCCCTGTCCAGGGGGTTTGAGGGGGGCAAGTAGCCCCCCTCTATGGAGGTTGGGGTAGTGCCCTGGGGAAAAAAAATTTGGACCCTATATTACGTTGGGCAGACCTACCTATGATTTTTTGCATGGTTTTCGCACATGGTTTTAGATGCGATGGTTTTCGGTCCATGGTTTTGGACGCAATGGTTTTCGGTCCATGGTATTGGATGCTTCGACATGTATAGATATGTATTGTAACATTGAAAGGCACATAATAAAAAATAAAGCTCGTAGTCCCAGTTTTGGGATCCAAGGGAAAATCTCTATGTATATGTTTTTTATGTGTTCTGCTCTCGCATTATTTATTTTCTGTTCTTAGAATTCGTATGCAGGTAATTTCTGTACAGGGTTAAATCCTACAATGTCATAGATAAATGGTTAAATCTACTAGAAGGATATTTTTCTGTTAATGATTTTTCGACCCAGGAAAAGATCACTTTTGCACTTCTCAAAGCCACTCCCCACGTCAAGGACTAGTGGGAAAACTACTGTGAGAAGAAGAAAGAAAGTACACCCTCATTATTTTTCAGTCGCACCCACTTGGAATTCATTTCAGGATGCCATCAAGGAGCAGTACTACCCTATTTGGAGCTATGAGGATAAATAGATAAATCAGACCATGCTGTGGCAGGGAAGGGACCAAGACGTGTCAGAGTTTACCAATGTTTTTCATACCCTTCGTAGAAATTTAGGCATCAAGGATTTTGAGTGACATTTGGTACTCAAGTACTGCGGTTTCCTACACAGGTACATCGAGGACATGATGGAGTTCCTGGACATCTCCTCATTTGGTACGTCGTACCAATATGCCATCAAGATTGAGAAGAATTTTAAACAGAAGAAGTGAGACTTTGGATCTACGAATCTGAGGCAAGGGAAAGGCTCCCCCAAACCGTAAAATAAAGGACAAAGCCAAGGCAAGGTGAACGAGGACAACCCATTGAACTCGCTAGCAAAAGACAACACCACGAAGAGAAAAAATTACAAGGGAAAATGATGTGAGTTCCATAATAGCTCCACTCACAACACAAGTGAGTGTCAGGCCAAGTAGTCACTGGTGCCCGACTTGAAGGCTTTTGAATCATATGCATGTTCTGAATCTGAGTCAGAACCTGACAAGGGGAATGAAAAATGGAAGAAGATCATTGATGTGAAGCCTAGTGCCACCATGGCCACAACCAAGATCCATAATAATGAGCCTGAACATCCAAAGGAGGGCGAATTCCTCTCCCACTCACATAAGCAGGTGAAAGGTTCTCTGCATCAGTTTGTTGTCGATGACAGGAGCCAAAAGAACCTCATTTCAACATATATTCTGAAGCGGTTGGACCTACCAACTACAACACATCTGCATCATACAACATCAGGTGACTTCACCAAGGACGAGATCTTTTTGTCAGCCAACAGTGTCGCCTATCCTACAACATCAAGCCCTTCACAAATGAGCTATTGTGTGATGTTTCCCCTCTTGAATTTTGCGATGTATTATTATGAAAACCATACTTATGGAAGTTTCATGTTGTATATGAGTCTAGACCTCGCTCTGTGATTATTAGTACGGGCAGTAAGTTGTACATGATATCAAAGGTAGCCCAACCTATCGTCATCTCTATGATCACTGCAAAGAAGTACAGTAAGATCTTTTCATAGACTAGGGAAAAAAAATTCCTTATGATTTGCCCTCAAGGAAAGAATAATAGTTTATCCATGGCTTCCAGACAACACTTCTCCACACAACATCAACAGATGGACAAGGTCATGGAGGAGTACAGGGGCATTTTCTCCTCACCTAACGGGGTGCTTCTACACTATCAGTTTAAGCACTCCATTGATATGACCCTAGGTACACCACTACCCAATGGACCAATCTATTGACACTCTGTTCTAGAGAACAATGAGATCAAGAGGCAGATTCAAGAGTTTTTGCAGAAAGGGCACATCAGGCCAAGCTCATCACCTTGTGGGAGCCCAGTTGTATTAGTACAGAAGAAGGATGGGACCTGGAGACACTGTATTAACTATCAAGTGTTGAACAAGATTACTGTACAGGATAAGTACCCAATCCCACGGATTGATGACCTTCTAAACCAGCTCAAGGGTTCCAAATATTTTAGAAAGATTGATTTCAAGTCTGGTTATCACTAGGTGCCTATCAAACCCTTTGATGTGTGGAAAACTTCCTTCAAATACAAGGAGGGCCTGTTCGAATGGTTGGTCATGTCTTTTGGGTTAACAAATTCCCTTGCAACATTCATGAGATTGATGGATGACATCTTGAGACCCTTCACCAATGCATTCATGGTGGTTTATTTAGATGACATCTTGATCTTCGATAGGTCCTCCAAACCCTGCGACAACGTAAGTTGTGTGCCAATTTGGAGAATTGTAATTTGGCATGACCCAAGTTCAATATCTGGGGTAGACCATTGATGAGCGGGGTCTGCGTGTTGACCCAACCAAGATACAAGTCATTTAGGATTGGCCAGCCCCAACCACTCTAACAAACCTCTGCAGCTTTCTGGGTCTTTCCAATTTCTACCGTAGGTTCATGTTGGGGTTCTCTCATATCACTTGGCCTTTAAGTCAAATCACCAAGGGTGAAGCAAAAGAAAAGTTCTTTTGGTCAAAAACCAAATAGAAGGCGTTTCTTGATTTTAACCATCATCTCTTCTCTACATCAATGCTCACATTACCATAACTATAAAAACCATTTGAGATTGAGACAGATGCCTCCGATTATGATATTGGTGTAGTTCTTACTCAGCGAGGGCATCTAGTGGTTTACCAAAATGAGACATTTTCAAGCAGAGCCTGAAAGTATCCCACCTGTGACAAAGAAATGTATTTCATTGTGCATTCTTCTATCAATGGAAGCATTACATTCGGGGGAAGGAAACAGTCATCCACAGAGACCACCAACCCCTGCAGTTCATACAGACACAAGGGAATTTGCAGAATGATTGCCATCAAAAATGGTCCACATACCCACAACAGTTCCATTTGAACATTAAGTAAAATAAGGTCAACAACAATAATGTTGGAGACCGACCACTAGTCATGGCGTTGATCACTGTGCTCAACTCCTGTGGGCACGAGACTTCAAGGTGGCCACATTTTTACAAGAGCAATCTAGAACTCAGCAACACATACCACACACTCCTATAAGGTAAGAAAGTTCCAAATTTTCACTTCTAGGATGCATTGTTATGCCACCTGTGACACATTTATGTTCCTTCAAGCAAGCGTGCCAAGATGATTTGGGAGGCGCACTACAATCGGGTTAGTGGAAATTTCGGAGTATAGAAAAATGTGGTAGTACTACAGAAGTATTGTTATTGGCCGAACCTTCGCCGAGATGTTGAGAGGTACAATCAATCCTGCACTACCTAGGCCATTACCAAAATAAACATAAAGAAGCAATGCCTATATACTCCTCTGCCTACTCCTAGTCGACCTTGGGAATCCACCTCCATGGATTACATGTCGGGCCTTCCTTATACTAAGCACGACAATGACTTCATTTTCGTGGTCATCAATAGGTTCTATAAGATTCCCATTATGGCAGCCTACAAGAAGAGTATCACAGTAGAGGACATTGCTAAGCTCTTCTTTAAGCGATTTTGGTTACACATTGGGATCCCATAGTCCATTTCCTGAGATTGTGACAAAAGATTCCTATGTGCACTTTGGTGAAGTCCCTAGTTGATGTTGGATACCAAACTTACTAAGTCCACAACTTCCAACCCCAAAATTGATGGCCAAACATAGGTCGTCAACACGATGATCATACACATTTTGTGCATGTACAACTCGAAGCATCCACACACATGGGATGAAAGCCTCCCCTATGTCTAGCAAAACTACAATATAGATCTACATAGCTCAATAGGCCACAGACCCTTTCAGGTAGGGCTGGGATTTCAGCCATTATGTCCCATTGATGTGGCCATACCATTTGTAGCCACTCAGGCATATTCATCTCACATCCAGTCCAAAACCGAGAGGGCTAATAGCTTCATTGAGTGCATTCAACACATCTACCAATAGGTCCATGATATATTGGATAGGGCCAATGCTAAGTACAAGCAATGACATGATCAACATCGTGTGTCGCATAAGTTCCAAGTTGGCGACAGAGGTTGGATACATTTGCAGAACGAGCGCCTCACTGGACCCCACTGCAAGCTTCACCCACTCCAATAAGGGTCATACACCATCACCAAGGTTGTAAGGGACAATGCCTTCGTGCTCAACATTCCACCTTTTCTTGGTCTGCACTCAGTGTTCAATGTAGACTTCCTTCATCCATACTTTCCACCATTGTTGGACACATCTGACATAGTAGAGAAACACACACCAATAGAGCTAAACCCAAACTGCATGTAACAAGACACAATTGATCAGATCATGGACACGTAGATCAAGAACACTCACCAACAAAACATCCAACTATATCAAGTTGTCAAAGCTGGCCAACTCCTGCACCAAGGAAAGTGGCTCACCAGGGATGAAGTTCAACATGTGTTTCCCCATCTCATGGAGGCACTCAATGCAATGGGAACCATTGTTTCCTAAGAGGGAAGGACTGATCTAGGTGGGTATTGTTGACCACCCGCCTATTCCACTTGGACCCCCACCACTGTTTCTTTTTAATTTCCTTAATTGTAGCACAACTTACTATTTTTGGGAGTTTTTTGGGTTCTAAACTCCCAGAGTCATTTTAAGAGAATAAAAGACATTTTTAGGAAAAATGGAGAGACCAAAAAAGTCCCAAACCAATTTACAAGTTTTTTCTGGCCTCTTCTTTGATATATTCGAAATGAGGTACTATGACCATCGCTCGAGCTAGTTTTATTGCCATTCAGTTTGTAAGAAAATTTCAATATTTGATATTAATGGAATGAAGTTTTATTTTTGTTGCATCTCTATATTTATGGTTATATCAGTAATTTGTTGCATTCCTGTTTAACTATGATTGTGGCATAGATCCGGACTTTGGTAGGTTTTGTTTCTATTAGTTGCTACAAATCTAAAATTTTTAGCATCCATTTATATTGTTGAGATTGTTTATCATCCACAATCTTAAGTGGGTTCTTTTCATACATCTTTGAGAAGAAAACACTACAACAAAATTAGCGACTTCGTTGGGTTTTATACTTCAGATCCAGAAACCTAGGTGACCTTCAGTTTTCAACTTACGGTTTCTTCTTTTTTCAATTCTCTTAACTCTTCCTAGCCTTTTAACCCTTGATCTATCAAATTTCTGACTTCCGCAAGCTTTCTAGTCTTTTCCCCAGGGCATAGGAACCAATGGCAACAAAGGTAGCAGTTTTTTCCGTGATTTTCCAGCTAGGATCCATGGAGCAGAAATCACACCTTTTAGCCCAAAAACTATGATTTGGAGGCCAGAGTGCACTTATCAACCCAAAAAGTGTGATCCCACCTGAAAAACAGGCCAGTACCTGCAATTTCTGGGTTGTAGGGTTTTTCTCAAATCTGTTTCTGGGTTTTGCAAAGAGTTGTCTACTGGGTTGTTTGACCTCTGTCTCATGCCGCTAAGGCCTTTATCTACTCTGATTTACTCGTTGAAGTGTAATTTATCCCCCCTAGGGCCTCCATTATGCTTCCACCTTTATAGGAGGAATTTAGCTGAGTGAGTAGTCTGAGTTTTTGTAGTGCTTTCAACCATATTTTCCATATCTGTACCCTTCTATTTCAGATCTATAAAGATAGGTTTTCACCATCCATAGTTTCACATTACAACTTGTTTGGTCATTGGCCTTAGGGTCCCATTGGTTGCCCTAGGTGTTTCACCCATTTCCCTATCTTTTTGCAGCGATCTTCCTCTCTAGTTTTTTGTTGTTGCTGCACCACTTTCCAGCAGCTTAGCATCACTTGATCCTAGTCACACCGACATTTAGATCTCTTGACCTTTTTAGTGTGTTTTCCATCGATTTATCCACCAACCAGCACAGTGTTTGTAAACCTAGTTTGGGTGGGGTTTATTTAATTGTTTTGTTGTTCATTTCTGTTTTTAATTTCAATTTATTTTCAGCAAGATTTTTTCTTTTTTACAAACATGACCTGGGCTTAATCAATAAATACACTTGCACACACAAGCACACCTTAAGCAAATGGCACTTGGTCTACACTACCAAGCCAAGACTTAACATAATAAATTTATCTTCCCTCATCGAAACAAAGGCATATTGTTGATCGCCCTTCACCATTTTCGTGCCACGCGTGTCTTACCACCATTGCACCATAAAGGTGTTTGTCGCGAAGACTATTAGGCCTTCACCCCAATTTCTACTTGGGTGTATTACCCCTCCCCGTTAGGTTCAATTTCATAGCCCTCTAATTCCCCACACCGACTCTTCTCCTGGTTCATCCGATTCCTCATCTCATTTCAAGCCTCCTTCACTGCATATCGTCACCACGTCTGGACCCATAGCTGGTGCAGGAACCCAACTTGGTGTTGGCTATGGTTCTATCCTGATGATCACATCAAGCAGAACAACTCAAGAACTGTCCCAACAACCCCCATGCTCCCCTTTATGGCTGGGTTAAGTCTACTGGATTTTAGCCAGTTGATAAATGACCCCATACACCACAATGATGCTTGGCCTTCTATGTCAACTAAGCTTCCCTCAGACATCCCAAAGTTTGACGGTAATGTTGGAGAGGATCCTACCAATCATGTATGATCCTTCCACATGTGGTGTTTTTCCAACTCCATTATCGATGACTCCATTTGTCTTCGACTAACCCAATGCACACTCACTAGAGACACTGCAAAATGCTATGTAGTCCAGCCCACCACATCTCATTCCATTTTCGTGATGCTTGCTAAAGCGTTCCTCTCATATTTCCAATTACCTTTCTGGTACGACACTGGTATGGAGCTATTGATCTCATTTCATCATTCCTTTGCCACACGCCTTTCCAACCATGTTCAATAGTGGCGTCGAAGGAGGAGCACATACCATGCCCCGCCCCTCGAAGACCGTGTCTAACTAGATTGGTTTCTTAGGAGCCTTTTATCTCCTATTGGAAAATATGTCATGTCCCATTTTCCTAACACCGAGGAATAAGATATCCAAACTTCTCTGAGATATGATATGATTTATGTGCAATCTAGTTATGTCTATACCATCATTCCAGACCTCCCTCGTCCTGGAAGTGCCAATGCACTAGGGGCATCTCACACCACCGATGATATTGTTGGAACCCTTTCACACCCTTCACCATATACTCATCAAAGTTATGGATATCTGCAGGGGGGCACCAGTTCCTCCAACACTTATGCCCCTCCTGCTAGCAACATGTTTTCAAGACTCCAACCTGTCTACCAAACCATTTCTCCTCCTTATGCACAATCTAGCACTCCAGCCCCTCAAGCATTAGTGTCGCAACCTCCATGCATCCTCAGCCCCGGTAGCCACCGCCCTCTCAAGGTCAAGTGTTTTCGTAATAGAGTGCGAACAATCCCCAAAATTCTAAGAAAAATAATAAGGAGAAGGGTAATAAGGGTAACCATGGTAATCAAGGTAATCAACCTAGTGAACCATAGGGGAACCAAACTAACACCAACAACCAGATATAGGGAAACCATCCCAAGCATAAAAAGGCTATTTGTACGAAAAAGACTTGTTGTGGTGTACATGGCCATTATACACATGAGTTTCCTCTCTTACCCTAGATGCACCAAATGTGGGAAGCTCAAGAAGCTTCTAGAGGTCAACAATCGCCTCAGAATCTTGTTCCCTCTCAACCAGCAGTGTGGACAAATCCTTTCCCTAAGCAAGGATTTGTTGCTGCTCAACCTCAACCAAGTCAAGCAACCCATGCCCCCAAACCTTTTTGCCTTGGTGACTACCAAATCCTTATGATGAATTTTGATGAGGTTAACCCCTCCAATATCAACCTGCAAACTCAGTCATGTCAATATGACAAGCCATCAACTTCGTCCGCCATTGAGCCCAAAACCAAAGCATGTGTTGAGCCTCTTGTGACACCAAATGGTCCATTACAAATCCCTCAACCTAAAGTTGAGGCCATTCCCAAGATCCCAAAAGGACCATTACGGTGTAATGTGGCTTCTAACCGAGCTACCCATACATATAGCATAGTAGATGACTTGGTGCAATCACCTGCCACCATGTCGATGCCAGAAGTACTCCAGTCGTGCCCATCTCAAAAGAAATATCTACTAATTGACTTGGGTGTTGTAGATCCTTCTGATGATTGTTTGATTGTCTTCCCTATTGATACATCAAAACATCCCCCATTTCCTTCATCTGTTTCTTTCTAGATACTAGTCTGAGTCTGTAATGCCATCATCTCCTGATGCATTATTGATGAAGGTGGATCCACCTATGTGATGTCCGCTGCTATTTGGAAACAACTTAAGTCACCTAAGTTTTCCCCCTTCACCATCACTTTGCGTGCTTGGGATAGACACTCTTCCCAACCCCTTGGCATGTACCACAACTATCCAATGACCCTTGCGAGAAAGACTATTCATGTCGACATTGAGGTTATTGATGCCTCTTTGGATTATAACATTCTCTTATGTCACAGTTACAAATATGCCATGTCATTCATCGCATATGTGGTGTTCCTCAAGATGTGCTTCCCCCATAAAGGGAAGATCGTTACCATCAATTAGTTGACTTACTACGAGCCGACATTCGTGACCTCCCCTGAAACCATTATCTCGTCGGCATCAGATAAACAATCTTCAACTCCTCTTGCTGGTGTTTCACCTGGAGTCTAAAAATATTCCTCATTTCTAGTTGCTTTCCCTGGTCCTCCCCCTCCCATATCATAGCATAACTCTATGAGCGTGAGCATGTTACAAGCGTCATGGGCTGCTCTTAAGTAGTCTAGTACATCTGATCAACATCCATCTCCTCAGCACCCTGCTATTGCCATCCCAGTTGAGCCCTCTAGATCCACCCCCCCAGGACCTCCCCCATTTGTGGGTGCCTCTCCTATGTTTCCACCAGAAATTGTTCCTCCAAGTCTCAACCATCCAAGAGCTATTCTATGGGACATTACCCTACAGGCCAGATACCTTTCTTATTTCCCCCTCCAAGAGTATTTTTTGTCCCTATCATGGCTTCGTTGGTCCTTCCTAAAATTAATTTGGGGATCCCATTATGGTACGTTGATCCGCTTGCAAGCATTACACCTGGTTGGCTAATACCTTATCATGCTTTGAATATGGTTCAACTGGTCCCTATGGCCCTTGCCGCTACTTCAATTCCATCCCAACCTCAACAAGAGCCCACTCCTATTGTGAAATCATCTAGGTAGGGGGGCAAATCCAAGAGGAAAGAACTTAAGGACAAGGCCCCCCAAGCTACTCCATCCCCTAAGGCCCCAAAGCTGTCACCTATGTGCGCTTTGTGTAAAGTTGTTAGGCATGCCACCAATAATTGTCCTAAACTTCCTCAACTCAAACTTTTGGTTCATGAAGAATTCCCTGAGTCAAATATCCTAGAAGTCCATGTTAACTTATCGGGCCCACGCAAGAAACTTAAAACGTTGCGTACAAATCACCCTTGTGCCCTGTGTGATCATCATGGTCACTATTCCCATTGTTTCCCTCATGTCAATGAATTTTGTGATTGCCTTGGGGCACTTTGCGAATATGAGGCCACTCGTAGTGAATCATATCCTCTACCCGTGGATTCTGGTACCACTATTCAACCAGAATAGGAGGACTCTGGTCCCACCATCGTGATCCTTCCCTCTGATGTCGAGATGATGGACACCACATACCATATCCTTTACCTGTCTTCATGCTTAATTTCCTCGCAGGAAACCCTTTCTAAGGTTTTTGTGCGTGCTTCTATCGAACCTCTTTCGACAGGATCCTAGGTCTCAACATCCGTAGATCCTCCATCTCCCAGCTCATCGTCTACCATTCAATATGATGCGTTTGTGAACCTTCTTTCTCAGGATGATGCACCAGGTACTGCCACCGCATCATGTAGACAACCTTCCTCTCTTCTCCCCATCTTCCATTCTGATGAGGACATCATGGAAGTTATGTCTACCCCTAATCACCCTTGGGATGATATGCACCATCATGCATAATTCCTTCCACAACAGTCTCATGACCAGTATGTTGTGGAATCAAAATACTTCATCCATGGTGAATTTGATTGGTTTTGAAATCCCATACCTACCCCAGACGCTTTCAAAGAAGGGAATATGGCCAATATCTCTCCTGCTATCTGGTGAGCTCCAGTATTGTAGCAATAATGCTACAACTCCTGGGGCTTCCTGTCTCTCATTTTATCAACCCGGTAGTTCGTACAAACTTGGAAGCGACGGTGCTATATGCACAAGTACTAGCTCTTGTCGCAGCTATCACTTGATCAGCTGGCACAAGTCCGCTAGGGCTCAAGCCAACTTCTATGGCTCACAGAAGAAGCTTTATCAATGATGGACGAAAGCTAGCTCAAAGAAGACTAGTCTACTTGACAAAAATGAACTGAAAGTAAATCAAAGC
>APFE031016430.1:24565-73608 GCA_000404065.3 Pinus taeda | reverse complement strand
AAACCCTTCTGTGCCTGCGTACTGGCGCACCTGAAACCCTTCTGTGCCTGCGTACCGGCGCACCTGAAACCCTTCTGTGCCTGCGTACCGCCGCACCTGAAACCCTTCTGTGCCTGCGTACCGCCGCACCCGAAACGCTACGCTCCTGCGTATGTACGCACTTTTCTCTCACTGTACCTGCGTACCTTCGGGCATAGATGATTTCAAGACTTCCGAAAGAACCCAGACAGTCAGATCTACAGATCTGAACATGCGCCGAAGAGATCTTAGTCCATCAGTAGATTCGCCTTATTTAGATCTAGACTAGATCTTGCGCTCATAAGATATTCAACCAAAAACATGCTTAAGCCAAATGATCTCCTTTGCTTTATATAGGCAAGCTCTCCCTCAAATCAAGGATCATGGGGCTCAATAATAATAATAAAATAAACAATACCACGGGCCAAAACCATGATAACACAATACCGTCGGCTAAATACTATGAGAAAACCCCATGTGTGGGTGCTTAACTGCCTTGAAGTGTGTGCACTAGGGGTACGCACCCAATGAATGGGTATCCTGCGGGTATGTACGCACTTTATATAAGACATGCCTGTGTGTATGCACCTTTTGAACGGTGTGCCTGCGTACTCCTTATTTTCTTCAATATTTGAGAGCTATTCATCAATGTTTGCTATTGACCTGTTGTACAGTGATCCATCACCTATATGGGTTGCCATCAAGGACAACACTTTAGCCATAATGCCAACAATTATTTTCATTGTTGCACACCATATTTTTGCTTGGTTTACACATTATAGCAGAGAGAGACTCTAGACAAGCTGAAGATGTTTGAGGATAGCCAAGAACCCATCCCATAAAGGGGGACTGGTAGCATTTATTTGTTCCCTTCACAGGTGTTATAATAAAACTATTCTTTGTATATCTGGTTTCCATTGGACGATTGGAGTTATTACTCTTTCTTTTTGTTGTTTAACTATGATTGTGGCATAGATCCAGACTTTGGCAGTTTTTGTTTCTATCAATTGTTGTAGATCTACAATGTTTAGCATCCATTTATATTGTTGAGATTGTTTGTCATCCACAATCTTAAGTGGGTTTACAACACCAAGACGTGCCAGAGTTTACCAATGTTTTTCATACCCTTCGCACGAATTTGGGTATCAAGGGTTCTAAGTGAAATTTGGTAATTAAGTACCACGACTGCCTACATAAGTACATCCAAGACGAGATGGAGTTCTTGGACATCTCCTCGCTCGGCACGATACACTGATACCTTGCCAAGATTGAGAATAATTTTAACCAGAAGAAGCGAGACTTTGGATTTGTGAATCTAAAGCAAGGGAAAGGCACCCCCAAACTACACAGAAAAGGACAAAGCCAAGGCAGGGAGACCTCGAATAACACGTCGATGCCACAAGAAAATTAAAACACCACGAAGGCAAATAAGGACAAGGGAAAACGTTACGAGTTCCATAATATCTCCACTCACAACATGAGTGAGTGTCAAGCCAAGCAGTCACTCGTGGCTGACTTGAAGGCTTTCGAATCAGATGCATGTTCTGACTCTGAGTTAGAACCTATTAATTTTAGATAACAATGGTATGTTCTATACTTTAGTACAATTTACTTCAATGTTCCTTATCAGCCCAATGACAATTTCCAATGTTCTTCAGTAGCAATCACATTAACTTATACACATTGACAGTAAATGCAGATAGAACATAAAAACAAATGCAAAAGACAAGCCAAGACAAGAGGACACAAGATGTGGCGGATGCTAGGGACAAACCCCAATGTGGGGAAACCCTTTGATCAAATCTTCTTATTATTCTTCAATAGTTCAGCAGAAAGAGAGAGTACAAATATCATAAACACAAGCCCAAAACAATTATGCCAAATCAGTAGTCAAATCAACAGTCAATGCAGCCCTAACCAGAAAGTCAATGGTGGTCAAAGCTACCTCAAAATGTCCTCCATGCAACTTAGTCAATAGAAGAAGAATGCGGCCTACCAAGTGAGTCAAATTCAACCGAAAATCTTCTCATTCAACCCAGTAAAATTCTTTTGTAATTCTGCAGTAAAACTAGAATGTCAACACAACAATCAACTCGGTCAAACAATCCCCAATCACCTCAAAATCTGTACCAAAGAATGCAACTTGCAAAAATTGAAATTTTTCCCACAAAACATAAGTCAGTGTTGGTCAAATACTCCAAGTCAACATTGGTCAATGCATGCCCTAATCCCTAAATTCGGCCTCCAAAACCAATCCATAAATTTTCCTTCTTCCACATGTACGAAGGAGAGAGAGGGCCTCCAACTTGTACAAACCAATCAAGAGAGGAGAGAGAAGAAGAAGTGATGAGATGAGTGATGTCCAAATGAGAGAAGGGTCACTTCTATTTATACACTTCATTAAGGGTGAGGAGACACGTCCATTGGGCTTCTTAAGCCTAGATTTGACTAAGGTCGACCTTGACAATTTTCCCATGAGAAAGAATAAATTAAAATTTCCAATTCTGCTTGTCTGAATGAGATGATCTTTATATCAAAAGTGTACCTCTCGAAAAGAGGAATCTAATGCAATAATCATCTCCATCATATGATTTGTCTTAAGTTGGAATTTGGCCCTAGTTTCTAATTTTAACAATCCCTCTCAACTAGGGAGAATTCCACTTGCAAATCCATCATCATGCCAACCTGTCATCCTATTCAATCCCTCCCATCACTGTCCTGCACTGCTCTTCCCTGCTAAACCATGAAGTAATAATGAAGAAGAATTGATTTAGAGTGAGTCATAAGATCATATCACTCTCCACTAACAAATTCAGTGCTTGATCCATAATCAAGTTATTGAACACATGCATCCTAGTCATAAGGAGTATGGAAGTACATGATGCATCCATCAGTAGTGTTATGGTCCCTAATAATATTTTCCCAACTCATTGGTGAGGTGAGATATACTTCCCATGAGTCTTAGACTCTATGGGTAGGATGTGTGTCGAGGCATTAGCAAGAGAAAGTGAACCACTCATCTTGCGCATATGCCATAAGGTGAACCACTCACCCTACATGCATGTGTTCGGGTCGGGGAAGGTGAACCACTCACCCTATATCAAGCGCACCACTAGGAAAAGGTGAACCACTCACCTTATGGTTGCTCACATCTCCAAGAAGTACCCCAAGCCCCCAGTAGCCCCAAGAGCTCTATGTCCAACTCATACGGGACCCTCATAGGAGGGTTATTCCATGACTCCAAGTCTCTCTTGGAAGGTTACAAATTTTACCTTCCCTAAAGGCTTCGTGAGAATGTCTGCGACCTACTCATCCATCTTGATGTGTTGGATCCTTATTGTTCCTCGTTGTACCATATTCTGGATAAAGTGATACCTGATATCAATGTGCTTGGAGTGGTCATGGAACATGGGATTATGATAGGATAATCCCACTCTGGTTGTCGTAAAATATCATAGTGGTATCTATCACGTGCTCAAATATCTCAGTAAAGAGTTTCCTCAACCATACTGCTTCACAACAGGCCATACTCGCAACAATGTATTCGGCCTCAACAGTTATTAGTGTAAATGATTTCTTCTTCCTACTCATCCAAGGTATATAAGAAGACCCCAAAGAGAAGCAATGCCCAGATGTGCTCTTACGATCCACCACACTTTTGGCCCAGTCAGCATTTGTATATCCATGTAACCTCAAATTCTCAACAGTGTATCTCAGTCCATAATGGATTGTGCCTCAGAGATATCTCAAGAGATTCCTGGCAGAAATCTAATGAATGTGATGAGGCTCGACCATATATTGACTCAATGTCTTCACAATGAAGCAAATGTCAGGACGAGAGTTGACCAAAAACATCAGGGCCCACACAAGTTGATGATACTCGTAAGCGTTCACCAATATGGGCCCAACAACACTTCCACATAGCTTCTTAAAGTTGAGTTCCATCGAAGTACTTGCAGTCCACCATCCCACATCTCTCAAGTATCTTCACAATGTATTTTGCTTTAGAAAGGAAAATCCAAGCTAGATTTTTCCATACCTCCAACTCTAGGAGGTAGTCCTAGGTCCTTCATCTCGAACTTAGAAGCCAACTCCCTCTTGCATTGATGAATGAGAGGGTCATCACCAGCCAGAAAGAGATCATCCACATAAAGGACTAGAATGAGAGGTCTTTCCTTTTCAACCTTGAAGTATAGGTTTGGGTCAACATCACTCCTTATAAATCCCAGCTTCATAAGATAGCCATCGATCATCTCATACCAAGCCCTAGGGGCTTGCTTCAACCCATGGAGGGATTACTTCAACCTGTATACATGTGTCTTATGATATTGAACCTTGAACCCCTTGAGTTGTTCCACATGCACTTCCTCCTTGAACAAAGCATGCAAGAACGTAGTTTTTACATCCATCTGTTGTAGGTTCCATCCTTGCTAGGTAGCAAGGGCTCTGATCAAACGGATGGTGGTATATCAGGAAATCAGTGGAAATATCTTATCATAGTCTACTCCTTACATTTTAGAGAATCCTTGAGCTACAAATCTGGCCTTGAATTTCTCAGCACTCCCATCAGCTACATGTTTGATCTTGTAGAGCCATTTCGAAGTGATCATTGACTTGTCCTTGGGTCTAGGAACCACATCCTAGACATCATTCTTCATGATCAATGCATATTCCTCATTCATCTCATCCTTCCAAACTTGTTGGTTCATGAAATATTTGAATGTACAAGGCTCAGATTGTACAATGGTAATCATGGCAGCTAAGTATCCTTGGTACCTATTTGGTTTTTTTGTTTCACGAAATGTCCCTTGGTGCAATATGTTTCTCAGCACCTTCAAGAGTATCTTTGAGCCACAAAGGCATATTCCTTGAAGTAGAGGGCTCACCAAGAGGTGGATCAATGGGCTCCATCATACCTTCAACATTGGGCATCGGTTCATCCTGTTTATCTGCACCAACATCATCATTTTCCTTCCTTGGAATAGGACGATCTTGGATCTTTCTAAGAGAAGAATCTTCATCGAAAGTGACATCATGACTTAATTCCACATCCCTTTGACTAGGCACATAGATTTTGTATGCCTTCAAAGTTTCACTGTAGCCCACAAGCATTCCCTTCTTCCTAGATGCATCTATTTTATTTACTTTCTCTTTTGGCATATGAAAATATACGGGACAACCGAAAATTCTAAAATGAGAAACATCAGGTTTCTTACCGATGAAAAATTCTTTGGGTGTCTTGAAGTTCAAAGCTTGATGTGGGCATCAGTTTTGGACATACACGGCAGTGTTGGCAGCTTCTCCCCATAAGAACTTCAGAAGACCTTGATCATGAAGCATAGCACAAGTGACTTCTATGATAGTATGATTCTTCCTTTCGGAAACACCATTTTGTTCACGAGTATATGCAGTAGTGGTCTCCCTCTTAATGCCAACTTCTCTACAATAGTCTTTGAATTCATTTGACTCACATTTGGTCCCATTATTGGTCCTCAATATTTTGATCTCCTTCCCTTTGTGATTCTCGACCAAGGCTTTAAAGGAATGGAACCATTTGAATACTCCATCCTTCTTATTGAATAAATAGATCCATATTTTGCGAGAGAATTCATCCACAAAAATAGCATAATACAAATATCCACTCAAAGATGTCACAGGAAACATACCTGGTAGATCAGAATGGACCAATTGAAGAATATTGGTGGTTTGATTCTCACTTGAGGGGAATGGTCCCCTCGTATTTTTTCTAACTTCACATCCTTAACAAACACCTTCATGATTTAAGTTCAATTCGGGCATCCCTATGACCATCTTCCTTAAATTGATTAAGGCTTTGAAATGAAGGTGACCAAATATTTGATTCCATAATTCAAATTGAAGAGAAGTATCACAAGTCATTTCTCCCAGCGGACTTCCTCCAACCTGATAGAGACCTTCAACCCTGAATCCAAGAGTGAATGCATATTTTGGGTTCCTTTGCCAAACAGAAACCTTCCCATCAATGAATATCACCTTAAAACCTTTGTCTTCCATCACAAAAATAGAAACCAAGTTCTTTTTCAGATCAGGTACATATAGCACTTCTTGCAAATGGATAGTTTGACCTTGATTTAAGTGAAGAGTAATAGTCCCAATTCCTTTCACGAGATAAGTGGAATTATCCCCAAGTATAATCTCCATATTCGTCTACTTTTCAACCAAGTTTGAGAGATATTATTTGTACCTAGTGAAGTTCCTTGAGGCACCACTATCAATCAACCAATGGTCCAATGTATCCAGAGGAGAGGCAGTGGAGAGGGAATAAATAAGATAACATTATTTTTTCTTTACAACATTAACTTCTCCATACCTAGAGTTTCTCGACTTCTTGGGAAGACAACCATTTCCATTTCGAGCAGCAGAAGAATTCCTCTTTCCTTTGTTGTTGAACCTATTGTTCCTTTGATTTCCATTGCCCTTAAATTTGTTGTTATTGTTGTCATCATCTCTTGGAGTATCCTTCTTGTGAGGAAACTCTCTAGCGAAGTGGCCAAACCTGTTGCAATTGAAGCACCTTCCTTTCCTTCCTTCTTTGAATCTCAGTTTGAACCCTTGTCCTTGATTCCTTGGACTAGCATTTTTCCTTCTCTTAGAATGAGTAGAGAAGACAATAGGATTGTTTCCATTTGAGGGCTTCTCTCTTTCCATCATCCTTATTTCTTCTTGAGTGCATCTGGCGAATAGTTCATAAAATCCTAGAATCCTGTCATTGTTGAGGGTGGTAGTGTTAAACACATACCAAACTCATGTAAGGCCTCCAAGTGCAATAAGAGAGAGATCTATGTCACCAATTACTTCACCAGTAGATAGGAGATAATTCTTGATATCAGTAATCCTCAAGAAGTAGGATTGGATGGATTCTCTATCTATCTTGATATATTTCAGCTTGTTCTTGAGAAAGAGAATTTGATTTGGATTGTTTACTTTGAATATCCCAACCAACTTTTCATGCATCTCCTTAGATATTTCCAAATCATAAATATAGGCAACCAAAGGCTTATGAATAGAATAAACAATAATCTTCTTAGCTTTAACCTCACCTTTCTTGTACTTGGTTTGTGCAGCAGCGGATGCATTTGAAGGAGGATCTGGTATTCTTCCTTTGACATAGTCCATGACACCATTTTCTTCTAATGTAAAATCTAAAGTCATCTTCCATGCATGATAGTCAGATTTGTCCTTAAGCTTATCCTTGGATTTGAAGAAAGATGTAGTTGTCATTAGGACTAGTTCCAAGTCCTTGTCCAACAACTTCCCTTAGTGATTTCTTTGTTTCACTCTTGCTTGGGCTTTTTCTTCACTTGAGCTCTGATACCATGTTAATTTTAGATAAAAATGGTATGTTATATGCTTTAGCATAGTTTACTCCAATGTTCCATATCATCCCAATGATAATTTCCAATAATATTCAGTAGCAATCACAATAACTTATACAAATTGACAGTAAATGCAGATAGAACATAAAACATATGCAGAAGACAAGTCAAGACAAGAGGACACAAGATGTGGTAGATGCCAGGAACAAACCCTAATGTGGGGAACCCTTTGATCAAATATTCTTATTATTTTTCAATAGTTTAGTAGAGAGAGAGTAAAAATATCAGAAATACAAGCCCAAAATAGTTTTTCCAAATCAATAGTTAAATCAACAGCCAATGGAGCCCTAACCAAAAATTCAACGGTGGTCAAAGTTGCCTCAAAACGTCCTCCAAGTAGCTCAGTGAATAGCAGAAGAATGCGTCCTACCAAGGGATTCAAACTCAACCCAAAACCTACATGGTCAACCTAGTCAAAGTTTGTTGTAATTTTGTGGTCAAACCAGAAAGTCAACGCAATAGTCAACTCGATCAAGCAATCCCCAATCACCTCGTAATTTGTGCCAAAGAATGCGGCCTGTCGAAATTTAAACTATTCCCACAAAACAGAAGTCAACACTAGTCAAATACTCCAAGTCAACACTGGTCAACCCATGCCCCAATCCTTGAAATTTTTGGCTTCCAAAACTAGTCAAGAAATATGCCTTCTTCCACACGTGTGAAGGAGAGAGAGATCCGTCAAGTTGTACAAACCAATCAAGAGAGGTGAGAGAAGAAGATGTGATGAGATGAGTGATTTCCAAATGAGAGAAGGGTCGCTTCTATTTATACACTTCGTTGAGGGTGAGGAGACACATCCATTGGGCTTCTTGAGCCTACATTTGACTGAGGCTAACATTGATAATTTGTCCATGAGAAAGAATAGATTCAAAATTCCATTTCTTCTTGTCAAGATGAGACAATATTTATATCAAAATTGTACCTCTCGAAAACAGGAATCCAAAGAAATAATCATCTCCATCATATGATTTGTCGTAAGGTGGAAGTTGGCACTACTTGCCAATTTTAATAAAACTCGACAAGTAGAATGACAAAGGGAAGCAGATCGTTGATGTGGAGCCTAGTGCCACCATGGCCACCACAAAGATCTAGAAGAATGAGCCTAAAGATCCAGAGGAGGGGGAACACCTCTTCCACTCACATATGTGAGTGAAGGGTTCTTCGCTGCATTTCATTATCGACAACGAGAGCCAAAAGAACCTCATTTCAGTAGAGATCATGAAGCGGTTGGGCCTCCGTACTGTATCGTCCATAGTCCTTCCTGACCTCAAACTATGTGTTCCATCAATACAATTGATCAATCGCTCAATCAATCAATCTCAATCAATCGGTGTCTGGGCCAACCTTCCTCAACAATGTGTGTTTTGAATCTGGTGTAACTGACTACAAAACATCCACAACCATACACCATTAGGTGGCATCACCAAGGACAAGATCTCTGCATCAATCAGTAGTGCCACCTCTCCTACAGCATCAAGCCCTTCACGAATGAGGTACTGTGTGATGTTTCCCCTCTTGAATTTTGTGATGTATTATTAAGACAACGATACTTGTGTAAGCGGCATGTTGTATATGAGTCTAGGCCTCACCCTGTGATTATTGCTTTGGGTAATACGTTGTACAAAATACCGAAGGTAGCCCCACCTACTGCCATCTCTTTGATCACTACAAAGCAATGCAATAAGCTCATTTCACAGACCAGGAATTTTTGTTTCCTTATGATTCGCCCTCAAGGCAACAAGAAGATTGTGGCCACGGCTTCCAGACAGGGCTCCTCCACACAATAGCAGCAGATGGACAAGGTCATGGAGGAGTACAGGAACATGTTTTCCTCACCTACAGGGGTGCCTCTGCACTATCATGTCAAGCACTCCATTGATCTGACCCTGAATGCACGACTACCCAATGGACCGATCTATCGACACTCTATTCTGGAGAACGATGAGATCAAGAGGTACATTTAGGAGTTGTTGTAGAAAGGGCACATCTGGCCAAGCTCATCACCTTATGGAGCCCGATTATATTGGTACATAAGAAGGATGGGATCTGGAGACTTTGTATTGACTATCGGGAATTGAACAAGATCATTGTATGGAATAGGCACCCAATCCCAGAGATTGATGACCTTTTAGACCAGTTCAAAGGGGCCAAATATTTCAGCAAGATTTATTTGGAGGATAGTTATCACCAGGTTCTTATCGAACCCTCTAATGTGTGGAAAAATGCCTTCAAATCCAAGGAGGCCTTTTCAAATTGTTGATAATGCCTTTTGGGTTAATGAATGCCCCCACAACCTTCATGACATTGATGGATGACATATTGAGATACTTCAACAGTGCATTCGTGGTGGTGTATTTATATTACATCTTCATCTTCAACCAGAGTTGGGAAGAGAACCTCCGCCATATTCGATAGGTCCTCCAAACCCTGCAACAACACAAGATGTCTGCCAATTTGGAGAAATGTACTTTTGGCATGACCCACATTCAATATATAGGCTACATCATTGATTAGAAGGGTGTACACATGGATCCATCCAAGATATAATTCATTCGGGATTGGACAGCCCCAACCACTCTAACAGAGCTCTGCAACTTTCTGGGCCTTGCCAATTTCTACCGCGGGTTCATGTTGGGGTTCTCTCATATTACTTGGCCTTTAATTCAAGTCACCAAGATCAAAGCGAAAGAAAATTTATTTTGGTCCAAAACCCAACAGAAGACGTTTTTTGAGTTGAAGAATCACCTCTACTCTGCCCAGTGCTCACATTACGAGACCTACAACAACCATTTGAGATTGAGACAGATGCCTCTAACTATTCTATTGGTGCAATTCTTACTTAGTAGGGGCATCCAATGGCTTACCACAGTGAGACACTTTTAGACGTAGTCCAAAAGTATCCCACCTATGACAAAGAAATGTATTCCATTGTGTAGGCTTGACGTTAATGGAAGCACTACATTCCAGGGAAGGAAACAATCATCCACACAAACCACTAACCCCTGTAGTTCATACAGACACAAGGTAAGTTGTAGAACAATCGCCATAAAAAATGGTCCACATACCTGCAATAATTCCATTTGAACATTAAGTACAAGAAGGAAAGCACCAATAATATTGCAGACTACCTCAGCCGACCACCAATCATGGCACTGATCACTGTGCTCAACTCCTGTGGGCATGAAACTCCGGGGTGGCCGCATCTTTACAAGAGTGATCTAGAATTTGGCAGCTAATACCAAACACTCCTAGAAGGTAATCAAGTTCCAAATTTTCACCTCTAGGATGCACTGTTATGCCACCTAGGATAGATTTGTGTTCCTTCAAGCGAGTGTGCTAAGATGAATTTGGGGGCACACTATAGTGGGGTCGCTAGAAATTTTAGAGTAGAGAAAACCATGGCAGTATCGCAGAAGTATTTTTATTGGCCAAACCTTCACCAAGATGTTGGGAAGTACATTTGATCCTACACTACCTATGCCATTTCCAAACCAATCATCAAGAATCAAGGACTATATACTCCTCTGCCTACTACTAGCCGACCTTGGGAATCCATCTCCATGGATTACATGTCGGGCATTCCTTCTACTAAGCATGACAATGACTATTTTTTTGTGGTCATCGATAGATTCTATAATATGTCCATTATGGCGTCCTACAAGAAGAGTATCATAGAAGAGGCCACTGCTAAGATCTTCTTTGAGCGAGTGTGGGTACCCTTTGGGATCCCACATTCCATTGTCTTATAGTGGGACAACATATTCCTAAGTGAATTTTGGTCAAGTCTCTGGTCAATGTTGGATACCAAACTTACTAATTCCACGACTTTCCACCCCCAAACTGATGGCCAAACATAGGTCGTCAACAAGATGATCGTAGACATTTTGCACATGTACAGCTTGAAGCATCCACGCACATGGGATGAAAGCCTCCCCTATGTCTAGCACAACTCCAATAGAGCTCTCCATAGCTCAACAAGCCAAATCCCCTTTCAGGTAGGGCTGGGATTTTAGCCATTATGTCCCATTGATGTGGCCATACCATTTGCAGCCACTGAGGCAGATTCGACTCACGTCCAGTCTAAAGCCAACAAGGCTAACAACTTCATTGAGCACATTCAACACATCTGTCAGCAAGTCCATGATATATTGGATAGAGCCAATGCTAAGTACAAGCAGCACCATGATCAACATCGGGTTTCACACAAGTTCCAGGTGGGTGACAAATTTTGGCTACATTTGTAGAAGGAGCGCCTCGCTAAACCCCACAACAAGCTTTGCCCGCTCCAATATGGGTAACACACCATCACCAAGGTTGTAGGGGATAAGGCCTTTGAGCTCATCATTCCACCTTTCCTTGGTTTGCACCCAACGTTCAATGTAGACCACCTTCTGACATACTTTGCACCATTATTGGACACATCTTACATTGTAGAACAACTCACACCAACAGAGCTAAACCCAGACTACATGCAATAGGTTGTAACTGATCTCATCATGGACACGCAAATCATGAACACTCGCGAACAGACGATCCGACAATATCAGGTTGTCAAACCTGGTTAACTCTTGCACCAAGGCAAGTGGCTCACCAAGGACCAAGTTTAGCATAAGTTTCCCCATCTCATGGAAGCACTAAATGCAATGGGGACCATTGCTTCCTAAGGGGGGAGGACTAATCCAAGTGGATATTGGTGGCCACTCGCCTATTCCACTTGGACCCCCACCATTGTTTCTTTAGCATAACTTACTATTTTTGGTAGTTTTTTGGGTCCTAAAATTCCGCAACCGTTTTGAGGGACTAAAAGACATTTTTAGGGAAAATGGAGAGACCGAAAAAATCCTAAATTGGTTTTACCGATTTTTTTGTCCTCCTCTTCGAAATATTCGAAATGAGGTATTATGATATGCAAATGGCCAAAGTTACGACCCCAGGAAGTTGATGTACCAATTTACCCAAACTGGGCCCACAATTTTGGCGCTTCATCTCCTAGGGTTAGGTTTTTTAATGTTTAGGGTTTTTCATTGTTTCTCAATAATAAATAGGCCTTTGAACCTCATTGTAACACATTTTAGAGGCATGTAGCCACCACATCTCTTCTCAGAGATAAGATACCATCGCCCAAGCTAGTTTTATTTCAATTATGTTTGTAAGCATATTTTACTATTTGATATTAATAAAGTGAAGTGTTATTTTTGTTTCATCTCTATATCTATGGTTATATCGGTAGAATACTAGAGACCCTGAACCCCGTAAAATTTTTTAATTCCTAAGAAGCATTGGGCACCATTGATTCTTAGTTGGTAGAGTGGCAAGTGACAAGATTTTTCTTGTTTCCCTGGTTCGTCAACCGAGAAATAATTTTATTAAAGTATCGGCAAGAATTTTGGGGCCAACAAACGAAGATGTGTTTGGCGGATTTTTCCCTTTATAAATGGTTGACAATGGTTAAGTGGGCCAACATAGGGAGAAGCTTATTATAGTGGCAATGATAGACGATGGGATATACCTAGAAGGTCAGAAGCTCGTAACAATTTGTAATTGGATTCAAAAAGGATTCGGGGTCGCAAGTATGTTATGTAAAGCACTTGGTTACAACGCTTGGTTCCGAAGTGTGGAATGAGAGTTATCAGCAGGCTTGGATCTGGTGGCTATGAGGTAAGGGGCTTTGCTATGAAAATTAAGGACAGGTTTAGTATTCCATTTTGAAACCTCCCACTGTATATTTGTTTGGAATAAGGATTTTTAATCCCTAAAGGTGCCTATAGAAGGGAAAGAAGGAAGCACATTTCTAAAAATAGAGAGATGTGTCTGTGGGTTTTAGCGAACCTAGCATTAGGTTTGCATCAAGAATCAACATATTTACAAACAAAGGCCCTCTCAACCTGATTTACAGCAAAGCCCATCTCGGCCTATGGCATTTCTTAGCCTTCCAAATCCTATCGAATTCTCTCTTCTCACACACACACTCACCTCATCTATCCGTCTAATTACATTTTGTATACAAAATAGGATACCAAACAACTTCTAGTTTAGATCGACAATTCCTTCAACAAATCCCTAGTCTAGGACTTTAGATCCACTTTATCCTCTAAGAGATCTAACTAACGTATAATCTCTCTAACTCTCAATATTCTCAATATCTTTATTTAAGAGTAGACCAGAATAAATTAGTCTTCACTTTAATCATTTATATACAATTTATTTAAAAACTTAGGAAAATACATTAAAAATAATGACACACGCACACTTAGGGAACCAACTCCCTTGGTAAATGAAAGACTCCCTAGCCTAGTCAATATACATTTTGACTTGCGGTAAGATGCTCCTGGATCACTCCCCCTCTTCAAAATTCAAGGATTCGAAGAGCCTGATTCAATAAAATAGTGTATCATCCAACGGATCATCTTGACTCAAGTCATTATCGAAAGCAACTTTTAATTCCTCACGACTTTTTATGAACCCTGAAAGCAAAACCGTTGAGACCTTCTTGCATTCATACTCTTCTTGCTCATCTTGTACCTATTTTCTTTTTCAAACCTTCTTATTCTTATTGTCAAGAATTTTATTCATGGTTAATAGTTAGGAGATGATATCTCAGAATATCTACTCATAATGTGACCTTCTTTGCTTCATTATGCAAGCTTAATTTGGTACGCTTATAAAAGCCTAGTTTGTGCTTAGCTAGTCCAATCCTAGTAATAAAATGATGTGTACATCTTGCTTGTGCTTACCGGGTATAATTCATAATGGTAAGGGTTCATGAGGTTTCTATCTTGTACCTGCAGTGACGAACTATGTTTCCATAGTTATGACATTTATAACATTCCTTATTAGGATTGTACCTGCACTCTTAAGCTATGTATCGGTAATTATGACATTTGAAGCATTTTATGTCATCCATATAAGATTCCATTTGGTATCTGTCTCATGATCCTGCAAACTTGCTTCTAGGGTACCTGTCAAAAACTTCACAATCCCTAGCCATATGTTCATAGTTAGCACATAAAAATAAGTAACCATTAAATGAACGTGTGTACCTGAATAATTCATTCGGAGGTGATGTTACTTGATAACTGTATATGTCAACAACTTTACAATCCCTAACCATATGTCTAATGTAAACACATGAAAAATAATAACCATTAAATAGACGAATGTACCTAGAAGATTTATCTTTTCTAGATGGTTCATTCTTCTTCGAAGGTGGTGTAGTCTTTTTTCCTTTGTCTTTGAATGTTTTGGCATCATTATTCGGAGTTGTAACATTATTCTTAGGTTTAGTCTTCTTCTCAATGACTTTGGAAATATGTGGAGCTTGTACCTTCATCAACTGGAGCCTTACCTACTTTTATTGCCTCCATCTTCAACTAAGCCATTTCTTTATTTCTCTTATCCTGCAATTGTTATTTTTTCAATTCCTTGAGTTTTTTCATCTCATTAAGAGTTGCATTGAGTTTTCCTTGATTTTGAGCAATGTCTTCTTGAAACCAACTTTTCAAGTTTTGTCTTCTTCTTTCTGCTTCTTTAACCTATAGCCTTAGAAGAGTGGTATTTTCCACTTCTATGTTAAGTACTTGTATCTGTTCCTTCAGATTTTAATTCCTTTTGCTTCTGGTCAACTACAAATATGCACCTTTGATCATATTCCTTGAATTTTCTTACCAAATTCTTTTTTTCAATTTATGCTTCCTACACTTGTTTCTTGAACATGCTAATATTTGCAAAGGCCACATCAAGTTCTTGTTGCTTTTGATCGACTTCTTTCTTAAGCGTGTGATTTTTGTCTTTGTATTCTTCCATTCTAACTTTTCAACCTTTTTGGATTCTTCCAAATGTACTCTAAGGATGTTAATTATTTTCTCGGATTCTTCATTTTTCTTATTGAGTTTTTTAGCACATCCTTTTGTTGTTTCCAATTCTGATTCCAGAAATTTTTTGTTTTCCTTTTGACTTGTAAGTTCTTTTATAACCTTGATCACTTCATTTTGAAATTCCATCTTACTCATTCCTTCAACATATTCACTATCATCATTAGGATGCGCATGATTTTCAAGATCTATATCTTGACCTGCATGCTCCTTTGAGTAGAGATTATGGAGCCTTTCCAAATAATTTTGGTTGTTGAACATCGACCAATGTTTTCTTTTACGAAATTTGGCAGAACATTAAGAATGACATTCATGGATTTCGAATTGTACCTTTTGGCTTTGTCGGTAGATGTGTCTCTGGAAAAAACATATTTCCATATGTCATGAACTTGCAATTGGACTTCCATTCTATATTCCCATAACCAGTAATTATCTTCATCAAATTCGGGAGATGGTACACAATACTGATTTTCTTCAGATATTATTGTACCTAAACCTTCTCTTGCATCCTTGGAATTCTTGGAAACTTAATTCTTTGATTTTCCCATATCTATGCTATGATATCTTCCTTCCAACGTTAAATTATTACTAAAGGAACCAAGCTCTGATACCAATTGTCGGAAACACTGAGAGGGGGTGAATCAATATTTTTTAGCAATAGCACTTTTTAATCATTTTCACAACATTAGTTAATTTTTAGTTATTCTGATAGTTCTTCAGATAATCATAAAAAATAATCAATATTAGACAACACCATACAACAATATAGAAAGATAAAACAACAGACGCAAAGATTTTTTGGTGGAAAACTCCCTCCAGTTCAAAAACCACCAAACGCTTCTTAGTAATTGTCCTCTCCTTCTCTTTAAAATAAAAGTAATTACATCAAATTACTAGCTACAACTGAAGGAGGCTCCAACCCCCTAATTCATAGGAAACAACCTGTAGGATTCACCTAAACCCTAATAACATGTTGCAACCAAAAGGATGCCCCAACACCCTGTAAGTCAAGCCACAACTTGATGAGTGCCCCAACACTCTGTTTTCCAACTGTCGTTGGAAAAGATACTGTCACCCTATAGTTTATCAAACCCAATTGAAAGGATGACCCAAAGCCTTCTGTAGGCAACGACCTGCTCTAGCACCACCTTGTCACCCTAAAGTAGTCTCATACCATAACCTGATGGTGACTCCAATCACCTACCTGGCACCACCCTTCCTTCTTGAAGAGTTGGTAGACCACATTTCACAATTTTCAGATTAGATCCCCCTATGCTATAAACCAATATAGTAAAATTGTAAAGAAGATGTTGTATTTTTGTCAAATCCTAGTAGCCACTGACCACTGCACAATATTTTTCAAACCAATCATTGCACAAAGTTGCACATCAACTCATTACTCAACTGCACATCACTGTCACTACTCAACTACACATCACTACTCGCAAAGGTCACTATACATCATAACTAAACCACTACACTGCTCATAATCAAGGTCTCACAACACTAGCTGCCACTACATGTCGTTGTACTAAACTACTCATGAATGAATAAGCATCAAGGATCATATGAAAACAATCATAGATAATGTTGCTTCCATGTTCTAAACTACTCACAATGTTACAAGAATTTGGCACTGCTACCAAATTATGGCACAACCCAAGGTGTCTTAGTCATCCCTATGACCTACTACCAATTCTCTCAAGACATTTCCTTAGAAAGCTAACAACATACATGTAAAAACTATTGCTCAGCTGGCCAAACCCTCTTATTCATCCTTACATCAATATGTTGTACAACAAGATGATATTGCCTTCAAAACTTGTTGCCCTTCGAGGCCGAATATAAGAGGGATGATCTACCTCTATTAAAATTATTTGTTCTTATACTTAGTAGATCGAACTCCTATTTGCCTCAAAACTTGTTCATCTACATCTAGGCCAAAAGTCACAAAGATAAAGAGAACTCGTTGTGATTGATGTGATTTGAGGATTGATAGGTGTCCTTTTGTAATGTATAGGTTAGACTAGTTAGGGGGTTTTTAGGTGATTGTTGAAGATGGTATTTTAGGAGCTTTAGGATTATTAATTTCTTTGACTTAGTTAATTAGGACCATTAAAATGTCTACTTAGGCCCTAAGCAAAACCAACTTGCCTTATTAAAGAGGAAATTAGGTTAGCTAAGAGGTTAATTTTACAAATTATGATGAGGATCCCTTAGTTTTCCAAAATTCAACATGAGTAACCCTTATTGCTTGATTTTTTATGCCCACAACCAATAAAATTATGCCATGTCACACCCTTTCGCATTTTACCCAAAAACTAGGGCCTCTAACTTTAAAAGTGAGTATCTCTCAAACCAGGAGGCCTCTTGGGGCGTACCACATATCAACAGAAACATCTCTTCCAGGAGAATATAATAACCTAGCTATAAAACCCAAACTAAATGGTTTGACCCTTCAAAGACCCTCAACAATATTGGAGTACATCCTCAATATAGGAAACCCAAACCCTAGGACTTGGGTTTTCAACTATCCAATAGTGGAGCTATCAACTTGATGTAATCGACAATTACTATGAAGTGTTCATTAACCATTTGACATCAATGACTAGTGTTCTTAGTCAAATTAAAACCCAATCAACTCCATGGGTTGGCATTAACGACAACACCATCCAACATAGTTTAACATGCATGCATGAGCTCTATAACAATATGGTTCTATTGTATAAAAAGGATAACACCCTTTCTCAAACTATCATAATATAGGGAAAATTTGTTAACACTCTTATTTTTAATTTGCATGGGGCACATTGTTCAAATTTACACACGCACCAACCTATCCTAAGGCTTTTGGTATGTCCCAAAAGTGTAAAAAAAAAAATTACCGTTTAAAATAATTTCATAAATTTAAATCACCCATCAATTAAGGCTAAATTAAATTTTGGTTTTTGAAAAGGGTAAAAAAAAATAAAATCTAACAATACAATTTTTAAAATTTAATCCTAATATCCTCGTTTTTCAACTAAATCCCTCATGATTCCCGATTCGGAAGAAAGATTCAGTTTTATTCATTTATGGACGAAAAGGGATCAATTAATCATTTTAATATTATTGTATGTTTTAAATGTTTAATTTGATGGGTTGTTTTTAGTATTATTGTGTATTTGATTTTTTTGGGAAAGAATTTCATGTAAATCTATAGTAAAGTCATAAAAAGACTTTCTAGATTTTAAAGGTTAGGAATTTTTTTAATCCAATATTTAATGTATAGATATAATTAAAATTAATAATAACTAAAAAATTTAATATATGAGAGATGCTATTAATTTGATTCAATTATATTTTAAAAGGAAATTGTTACAATATAAAATAAATAATAAATAAAATGTTGTAATATTAAAAATTAGAAAACAAATTTTTTTAACAATGTTTGCATTCAGAGCCGCTCTTCATCGCAACATGGTATGGAATTTGTAATGTAATCTAAACATTATGACTCAGTCAAACTATATATATAATTGAAATTGAGGTAAAATAGTCAGTTAAGGTAATAAATGTAAACTTGACTAGGTTAAGTTATCCATGATTTTTGAGCTCCAGGTTTATGAGAACCCATGGTATTCATGTGGAATATAGCCTATTTAAAGGGGAAAATTAAACTAGGAAGATTTATGATCCCGTGTACATTGTTGTTTGATGGGGGGATTCCATAAAAGTACCTCTACTCACGAGTACAATGCCTTTTAAATTAGGTTCCAATGATCAACTGGTTTGTCTAGTGTGTGAAGAAAAGAGATTGGATATTGGAGTAGTGTATCCGGTAATTTCCAATTGGTATTTTTATATTGTGTGTTTATGCTACAAATTGTGTTGTTGTAATTTAATTTGTTATGTTTATGCTATATTTCTTCTTTTTGTAATTTCAATGATATTGTTTTCGTATATTTTTAAAATTTCATTTATCCCTGTCAGTGAAATATGATATTCTATGTATTTATGTGTAGACTTTTATGTTTATAAAACTTGCAGCTTGCAACAAATCTTTCACAAATCAAAAAATAAATTGAGGCACACTGGCTTCCTCAATAAGGAGGTAGGTTCATTGCTTAAATTTCCTCACCTCTAAATATTATCATATGATATTGTTTTTATGTCAAATTCAAGAAGAGTCCAGATTGCCACTTCTCATTTCTTGGATTAAGAAACAAAGGGGCTAAATTTAGTATGTGAATTTTTCAATAAAATTACTAAAGATTGCTTTTATACATATATATAATGCAAAATACCTTAGTTTTCTCTCTAAATAATGTGGTTAATTAAATTTTGTTTTGTTTTATTTAGCAATTTTTTTTGTTTTTGTTTTAAATTTTGAATGCAAAATATTCGTAGTTTTCTCTCTAGATGATGTGGCTAATTAAATTTTGTTTTGTTATTGGTAATTTTTATTTTTATTTTTTTTTTTTTTTTGATGAATTTTTTGTTTTATTTATGTATGGTGCATCATATATATTAAATCTTTATGTTTGGAGATATATATATTGAATCTTTATGTTTATAGAATATGCTTATATATTTAGGATTTAGATTTTATTTAAACAAACAACGCTTCAGAGGATACTTTGTTCATTAAGATATTGAAATCGAACATCCTAAATTCAATAATAGAGTTATGCACAAAGTATGTAATATCTTGGGGAGGGGGGTGCAAAAGCACATGAACCAAATAGAAGAATATTTATGAAGTCACATGGAATTATAGTGTTTTATTTGTTAAATACTTAAAAAATATATAGTGAAGTGCCTAATTAAGTTACTTATAAATAAATAAAATGTTATTTAAAAATATATTTTGCTAAAAAAAATTATTTTAAAATCTAATCAATCAATTAAATTAATATCCACTCATTTTAGAATTAATATGAAAAAAGTCGTGTGCTTTGTTTTTCTCTTATGTCCACTCAGTTTGAAAGTAACATGAAAAATAAAGCTAAATTAAATTTTGTTATTTCATTATGGTCTCATGTATAATATGTTACAACCTTTCTCAAAAATCACTGAACCTAAAACATTGTGGAACATAAACTAATTTCAATAATAATGTTAAATTCAATGGTGAATTTAATGGCCAAGCATTGATTTATAAATTTCACTAAAACATTTATTGATATATTTTTTAACAATATGATATTTCAACATGTTTTCAAGAATTATCTGTCTAATTTGAACATTAATGTGAATTTGAATACAAAGGCTGGAATTATTTCACAATGATTTATCTTTCTAAAAACCTAGGAAAATACTTTTGGTATATAGTTGTACATATGTAAAGATTCACGAGACTATAATACTATCAATGTATGTATATGCGAGTGTGTGTGTGTGTCTATATATATAATTTATATATATATATATATAATATATATATATTATATATATATATATATAGATATATATATATGAATTTCTTTTTTATTTATTTATGATTTGATATATTGTTGTTTTTTTAATTGTAAAAGAACCACAACTCAACTATATAATCTCGGCATGTCAAAAGATAGGGTTTTATTTTTTGTTGTTTCTTATCAAGGTGTCGTTGCAGGGTATCTGGACTTTGGTCCTCCCCTTCCACGGATACAATGGAGTCACGAAGGTATAGAGGGGTATCATTTGACCATAGACGAAGGTATTTCTTTGCATATGACTTCAGGGGAGATGATGTCCTTGATAACTTGTTGGAATAAGGGTTTAAGTGAGTGTCTATGGGTGTATCGCCAGTCGGTTTTGCCTCTTTGCCCTGGTAATTTTTCTTTGTTGCCCATACTCACAAAATAGTTATATGACATGTTTTTTAGGTAGGTGGCAGTTTCATTTTTTCAAATGGGAGTTCATGTTTGTGATATACTCATCAACCTCAACATCCATCAATACCTCCCCACCTGTATGTCAAGCTTTTATCTCTACTTATTTGCGGGGGACTATACCTCTCAAGCACTCTCTCGTGGCCACTAGTCTTGGGGTCCCTCAAAAATTGGGCTAATTTGTCTAGACAGATCCAGAAACATAAACACTTTTTCATATCTATATTAGGTATATGTCGGAGGGAGGGAATCCACAATTATTTGGGTAAAAAATCCAGACTCAATTTTATCCCTAAAAAAGACCATTGAGTAGAAATGGAGCATTCCTAGAAAATTTCAATGTCTGCAATATAAAGGAAAGGTTCTCTATGACCACTCATTATTCAATGAAACATGTAAAAACTCTACAATAATTTTAAATTCTAGACTATGTAGAGGTTCTCAGAATACCAGGCATACAATCGTTCAACTATCTCATTCAAAGATGTAGTTAAAGGGAGGGTTTATGGTTTAGTAAAACAAAACTCAACAGATCTAAATCAAAATATTCCAAGCCCATATATTGTGGACCAAATGGAGAAAACTCCATCCATGGAGGTCAATATCCCACAGGTATCCCCCTTATTCTCAACGTTGGAATCCAAAGCCATTATATGCAGATCTAATTGCTTTTGGACAAAGCCTGAAGCATTACATCAGTGGGTGTTCACTTTATGGAGACCTAAATGTAATATTTACCTATGTTCTCAAGGATTTTTTGTAGTCCAATTTGACACACAAAAAGAACTTGACTTTGTACTAAATGAAGAGCCTTGGTTTTGGGGTAGAGCTAGACTATATATCCCTATGTGGTTCCTTGGTTTTGATGCTACATCCATGGTGATCACCACTATGTCAGTTTGGGTTAGACTCTCAAATCTTCCCCTTCATTTTGGTACCACCAAGTCCTTGAAGGCATTGGGAACAAACTGGGAAAATGCAAAAAAATGGACATGGAAAGGACAGAAAAAGGAATTTTCACCTTTGTTAGGATTTGTGTGGAGATAGATCTTAGCAAAGGATTACTAGATCACATCATTTTGAAGCACAAGAACTTCCAGTGGTCTCAAAATCTAGATTATGAGAACACGACCTTCAGATGTCACGTATGTTTCCAAACAAGTCATCTATAAAATGCATCCCATGGCAAAGAAGATCCCAAAAAGAAAAAGAAGTAGCCAAACCGACCAAAATAATGGTAGTTTAGTGAACCTCGTCCTTAAAATGATGAGGAAGAGGATACGAAAGAGACACAACTAGAACATGTTGAAATGTGGCAATAAGAATATTCCAATTTTAATTTGTCCTTGAATTAAAATTGTGCATTAAAATTCGAATTTAGTCTCACCAGCTACTTGAAAATAATTAATTAATTCATTATGGATTAATTAGTTGGAGAAACTCAAGTTAAAAGTCTTTCTGAAGTCATGCAACTGTTATCCCTTAAATTAAGGAGATTATCCCTTAATTAAGGAGATAAGATTGAGTTATATTTGAGTTGTAATTAGCTAGCTCAGTTTACTGAGTTAAGTCCAATTAAATTAGTTCCAAACTATTTGAGGAACTAATTGTGAGTTATCAATCAGTTGATGCATGCATGCACTCAACCAGTGTACTCCAGATAACTGAAGATTCCCTCATCATTAACTCATGCATGTCTATTCTGAGAAAGACCCAGTTGAACTAAATGTGAAGGACAATGTACTATCAATTGCATTTGTTTTCCTATAAAGAAAACTCATACATGCAGAAGGAATCATTCTTTGAGGATTGCGCAGTTATGACAGTGTGTTAGAGCAGTGCGTGAGAGTAGTGTTCCACTTGGTAACAGGAGGATCACCCAAGAGAAACTGCATAAGGAAATAGGAGCTTAGAGGGCAGAGGAGAAGTTTTTTGTGAGAAGCCAAGTTTGCTTGTGAGCATCTGTGAGGATTGTACTGAGAGATGGCTAGCTGTGAGAGCTAAGGCTTTATATAATTCTAATGTATTTCCACTTTATATGATAATATAGATAGTGGGGTTTCTAGCTGAGGCTTTCCCTGAAGTATTCTTCTATGTATTGTGGATTGATTCTTCTTCTTATGGTTATATTGTTCAGCTTGCTCTTTAAGCTTTCGCAAATTGATAGTAGAAGTAGATTATAGTATTTTGCTTTGGTTATATTGCATTATCATGTTAATCTACAGTCAGAATTACTACATGGTATCGGAGCGGTGAACAATATACAGAGAAGAGAATTCGAAGTTTGAAGTTCAAGGTTGCAGGTGAAAAAATGAATTCTTATCATACTTCAAGTTTGGCCAATGGCGTTCAATGGCTTGAGACTCGAGTATGCCTTGGAAGGTAGCTCGAATTACATAGCATGGAAAGATCACATGGAGGCCGTAATAGAAGACAATGGCTTGAAGGAATTCATTGATCAGGAAATCCAAAAGCCAGCTTCAACTAATGCACAAGAGTTGGTTGAGTGGAAGAAGTGTGTGGCGAAGGCGACATGGATCATCCTTGAGGGAGTTCGAGACCATATTGTCTCGAGTATCCATGGGAAGGATACTCCATTTTCAATGTGGAAGACATTGAAGGACCTCTACCAGAACAGTAGCGACCAGAGGAAATTTGGCGCTCAAGGATAAGCTTCGAAGAATCAAGATGGAGAAGGGCGATACTATTTCCACATATCTAAACAAGCTCACCACCTGCAGAGATGAGCTTAGCAGTGTGGGAACAACTACTACTGATGATGATATGGTTAGCCTCTCTCTCCTTGGCCTTCCAAAGAGATGGAATAGCTACCAAGACTTTGTGAATGGAAGGGAAAAACTACCGGATAAGGAACGACTATGGTCGGATCTCATGCAGGAGGAGATCAGGAGGAGCACACGAGAAGGTTCTTCATCCAAGAATGATGATGAAGAAAATATGGCCTTAGCAAGTAGGGCAAGGAAAGGGAAGGGAAAGGCTTCCCATTCCAAATCGAATTCTTCTCATGGAGGGAAGAAGGTTGACAAGTCTAAAGTGAGATGCTTTAATTGTCACGAGATGGGACATTATGCGACTAATTGCCCATCGAAGAAGTCCAAGAAGGGATCCTCGAAAGGATTGGAAGGTGAGGCATTAACCTCTCAGTTTGAAATGTAATTTACCCTCATCGCATGCATGGTGTCATCGATGATGGGTTGTGTCTGGTATCTTGACAGTGGAGCCTCATTCCACATGACCAGAAATAAAAATTTATTTAGTGCATTCAAGTAGAAAGACCTCAAGATGCGCATAGAGATGGCTGACGATGGAAGGTATGGTGTTTCAAGAGTGGGAACGGTTGCTTTTCAGAGGGAGCATGGAGCTCCTCTCACCTTGACAAATGTGATGTATGTGCCTGGACTGAAGAAGAACTTGGTATTGGTCATGATGTTGGAGGACAAAGGCTACAATGTTGTCTTCAGTAAAGGAAAGGCGTTCCTAAGATACATAGCCACGGGTCAGACCAAGAAGATAGGGATTCGGCTGAAGAATCTCTATAAACTAGAGGTAGATGATTGTGCAACATTGAGTACGAAAGCAGGATTGGTGCAAAGCCAAGATATTGGCAAGTTGTGGCATAGGTGGTTGGGCCATTTCCATCATGGGGCCTTGAAGATAATGTAGCAGATATCTACAAGACTTCCCAAAGGTAAATTTGAGCAATTTGACACATGCAAAGGTTTTACCTTGGGAAAGTACACCAAGTCTTCCTTTCATGATCGAGACAGTCGAACAGAGGCAATCTTAGAGTGAGTTCATACTGATGTATGTGGACCATTCTCAACGGCATCCACAATGAAGTAAAGGTATTATGTGATTTTCATTGATGATTTTTCTCGTAAATGCTGGATTTATTTCATGCAGAAGAAGGACCAAACCTTCACAAAGTTTTGTCAGTTCAAAGCCTTGGTCGAGAAAGAGTCAAGGAAGAAGATCAAGGCCTTAAGAAGTGACAACGGTGGAGAATATGTCTCTCAAGAGTTTAAGGACTTTTGTGTAGTAGAAGGAATTAAACAAGAGTTGACGGCACCTCATAACCCACAGCAGAATGTGGTGGCTGAGAGGAAGAACAGAACTATTGTAGGGGCAGCATTGGCGATGTTGCATGACCAAGGCCTACCACTTCACTTGTGGGTTGAGGCATGCAACACAGTGGTCTATTTGCAGAATAGAAGCTCACATCGTATACTTGGGATGAAAACACCAGAGGAAGCTTTCTTTGGTATGAGCCCAGATGTGGGTCACTTCAAGATCTTTGGCTCATTGGTATAATGCCATGTGACAAAGGATGCACGAAAGAAGCTTGAGCCAACAGCAAAGTTGGGGATACTTGTGGGGTACATTACTACGCCCCACAACTATCGGGTGTACTTGCCTACGAGTCGGAGGATAGTGGTTTGCAGAGATCTCAAGTTTGATGAGCAGAAAGCCATGCGAGTTTCCCTTGAGATGGAGCTCCAACTACAGGCTGTGGAGGAACTGTTGGTTCCTAAGTAGGACGAGCCTCAGGCTGATGCGGAGTAGCCGCATGCAGAGGTTCCAGGAGTGGAGACATCCACACAAGCAAAGTCTTCCAGAGATGGACAGAAACGCGCAAGAGAAGCTGATAGATTGTTGGAGGATGCGAGAGAGATTGTGGGAGCACCATCTTCTCAGCGCAGACAAAGGAGGTCACCTGAGAGGTACACTGGATACGTGGCCCTTGTTGGTGAATGTGTTGAGACTAAGCCATCTTCCTTTAAGCAAGTAGTGCAGCAGCCAATTTGGGTTGATGTTATGGTGGAGGAGTATGACTCCATAGTTCGTAACAGTGTTTGGGACATGGTTCCTATTGTACCTCTGAGATAGTAGTAGGTCAGGCTACCAATGCCAAAGCATCTAAAATAATTTGTTTTGGGGGTTTTTGGTTTTAGCCTTGGAAGACCAATGAATGAAGACAGATGTAGAATTTAAGTAATTAATCCTTTGGGGTATATTAATACTTCAACAAAGGGCTACTATAAAGCATTACATGGTGATATAGATAAAAAATAATGGTGAGTAGAAGACAACAAAAAATATGATTATCACAGTTTCCATACTATAAAACAGAATAATCATAAGTTGGAAAACCTTCTAAACTACGTTCCAAAGGTTCAAGGAAATATACTTAATGCTTACACAAGATGCTGATGATTTAATGATTACAGGGGATTAGCTACACAGACAGTTGCATTAATCCAATCTCTTTAATAGATGATCACTTCAGGAGCTTATAGGAATCAATTGAAATTCTAATTATTCCTACCTAGATATCTCTATAAGTCATAAGCATATGAAGAAAACATGATGATTGAAAACTGGAAAAACTTGCAGGATAACACAAAACTGTGTAAAACCAGATTCAAAATTATCTGCTTTGTATCAAGGTTCTAGAAAGATTGGGTACATCAAGTGTCTGCAAAAGCTTCCTTCAAAGGTGACTTCCAGGTTCAAAGTAGTATAAACAGTCACAACTTTACAAACAATGAACTATGAATTTTGAACTTCGAACCCATAACATCTCAAGAAGAGAGTTATTTATACAATAATAAAACTAGGAAATATCTTAAAAACTAATTAAGATTTTTAGGAAAGGAAAGATCGTCCTGGCAAGAAGATAGGGGTAACTGTTTGAATTGCTTCTTTATGTCCCCTTTTATTCAGGTTGTGTTGGCTCTATTTATTGATATTTTTCCCTTTAGGCTGATTGATTGTTTGAATCCTTTGCGCTGGCCGATTCCTTCATTTTGATCTTTCATCTGACTTCTTTAAACTCTATAACTCTTTTTGATCCTGCTGAGTAAATTTGATTGTGCATTTTAGGTTTTACTGTGCTTTTTCAACAGTAAATCTTCATATTGTGTCTTCAAACTGTTATGCAGGCTTGTTGTTTATAAACCTAAAACAGCAGCCCTTACCTACAAAATACAAAAACTATTAAGAAAAACATGGTGACATAGGAGGTTGTGATGGATTTTTTGAGCTTTCAAAGGATATCGGAAGGAGTTCGGGGCATATCGGAGGGTGAAACCATGGTTTAATGGCCGTAGAGGCATTATGAGGCTACGTTGTGTAAAACAGGTAAAACAGAGCAAAAATGGCCTTTTGGCATTTTAAACGGGCAAAACAGTTTTCCTTTTAAAATACGGTGCGAAGTGAACAGTGACCGTTTTGTCGTTTTGTGGAAGGTGGTTTTCATCGCACCACTTATGAGGCACGGGCAGTTTTGGGGAGGAGTCACCTGAAATAACCAGGGCCTCACACGTAGCAATGGAGGACAGAGAAAAACCGCTTTTCGGGTGGGTAATGCTCGTATAGAGAGCGAACCCGAAATCGACGAGGGTTGTTGGATCTGAAGGCTTTAGATCGGATGGAGGTGGAGTGAAGAAGGAGTACGGAGGGATTAATTAGGCGAGAATGGCTTAATTATGGTTAAAAATGTGATTAGCAGTTTAAATGGAGTTTCAGGTCATTTCTTCGTTTAAATTGAAAAACGATTTAACACAGAAATTTTTGCAAAACACATAATGGCAGATTTGAAATTTATGAATTGGAGTAGATAATGATATCAGGTCTGGGTCTTATATCTCATATCGTAATCGAATTTAGGCGGGGGTAGGCCCATCGCAAACGAATGTGATAAGGGCGAATGCAATATGGCGGTGAACTACAATATATATTTGGTCGGGTTCGTCGCGCATCACTTATCGCAATGCGGAGGATATATGTAATAGTGGAACTTTGCGACAGAGGCGGATGCGATATGGGAATAGATTGCGATATATATAGCATCGAGTCCGAGCTTCCATATTGCAGTCGGGGATCACAATAGAGGGAGGGTTGTGCTATAAGCGGGATAGTGACGGAGGACAGATGCGAAGTGGTTTTAAACTATGCCATATATTGCATCGGGTCCGGATCATTCATCGCATATCGCAATGCAAGGGTGTATGCATGTTTAAAGGGTTTTGTGATCCTGCCGATGCAATATTTGTACGAAATACATAGTTTTATTATAAAACTAAGGGTTTTGGGCTATTAATAATACGAGAAAGGGATTTTTTCAAGGATATAATAATATGTTAGTATTAATATAAAATATGATCGGAAAGGTGACCTGCATCTTTATCAATCGTTGTCATGCCCCATCCATTACCTACTTCCTCACTTTACTCTGGTTGACCTGCTGGGACTGCATCTTTCTGTTTTGGTTCTTCCTGGTTGTCTACCCGCTGACGGCTTGCGCTACGTGCTGCAGTCCGTCTGTTTCCTGTACACTGGTTTTACTCTTCATTTTTCCTGCTATCCGAGGTTTCCGCCATTCCAAGAAGCAGCTATCATCATGTATGATCTGGAAGCTGTTGATTACTCAGAAGACCCGCTGGAGGGGGTTTCCATCTGGCGCTCCCCTTTCTCCACATCGGAAGGTATGTACAGTTTTGGCCTCACCGGAAGTTATTCTTCATATTCTTTCACAAAACCATCACGGTCACTACTGGTGGTCCTCCCGAATGACCCTCCTACATGGCCTGCGCTTTCTACCCCCCCACACTCCCCGACAACTCTTGGTTTCATTTCTGGCTGCTTGAACCCTAACCCTGGTTTAGACCCCTCTGTGCCTGGAGCTCTATCCCGGCCGTTTTCCCCCCTCCGATTCCAATAGTCTCGGTCGGTTTTACCCCGCATGGTTCCATCGCCCCTCCTTCCGGCAACTTTATGGTCGTTCCTCTGCTTGCTGGTTCTTTCCTTGTCTTTGTGGGATTTTCAAACCCTCCCTCGATTAACCCTAACCCTCCCCCGGCTGCGTCTAACCCTTTTTCGAGCCAGTTACACTCACAGCCACCTCCTCCGGGACCTAAGAAGAAGCACAAGTGTTGCAAGTCCAAAGTGGACGATATCTTTCTCAAATTGGAAGAGGACATTCAGTGGGGAGAGATTATGGACTTTGTTGACAAGGTCCTAGTCGGGAGCATCAGAGGACGGAATTACGTGGCCACTCGCTTGAAGACCTGGGCATCCGAGGTTTGGGGTCACCATCTGGTCGACATCCCCTTCGTGCAAACTTTTGTGAGGGGATGCTTTGCCTTGAGATTCGCTTATGCCGACCATACCAATTGGGTATTGTCCTCTTACTCGCATTTTGAACATGCCCCGATTCTCCTCAAGCAATGGACACCCCTTTTTGATCCTGAGACAGAACAGATAGGCATTGGACCAGTTTGGATTCGGCTCCTAGGCCTTCCACTACAATACTGGTCTGAAGACATCTTCCGGCGGATTGGCAATGCGATTGGCTCCTATATGGAATATGAAAAGTCCTATCATCTCACAGGCATGATGGCTTATGCTCGGATTCTCATCAATCTGGATACCAGGGGAGGCTTACAAGTGTACATCACTATCCAATGGAGGGACACATCCCGCAAACAGATCATCGACTATGAAGGCATCCCGTATCGCTGTCACAAATGCCATAAAGTGGGGCATTTATATAGGGATTGCCCCGTCCTTCAGAAGAATAGGGATTCTAAGCATCCCATGGGATACCCCTCCCGACAAGAAAAAGATATTGCTCCGGAGGAGTGCGACAAGGATGCAGGGGATCCCCAGGGTACACCTGATAAAGCGAGCGCGGTCAAGGATCCCTTAGCTTCCATCCCACCATCGCCTCCTCCACTAGCATGCTTCGGTCCTGCTCATAAGGAAAGCTCGAACCTGGGTATGTTACTTTCATCCTCCTCTCACTCTTCTCCTATGTATGGCATTTCTGAAGTTTATGCATCTCATTCCAACATTTGCACATCTCCCCCTCTATCATCACTCTTGGCCTCCATGGTTTTACACAGATCCCAGGGTATCGCTTCCCCCTCCTCCCTTTTATGTTCCCTCTCCCTCCCCTCAACCTCCTCCTCCCCCTATAATCCATCCCTGACATTTTCCTCCCTCCCTTCCCTCGCCATCCCCTCCCCCTCCGTTTCCCCCTAGTACTCTCTCCACTCCATATCGAGGGAAAGTAGCTATGATGCGATTGGTCTAGACCCAGAGGCTACCTCTGTCTCCCACAAGACCTCTAGGGGCTGACCCTCTCACCTCTCTAAAGCCAGACACACAGCAGGAGAAGAAGTTTCCCTTGGGCGACAACAAAACATTTTCAGGGCCCTTAGAGCAAGGAATGGCCTGCTGGCTCATCCCTCATGAAGATTCTATCTTTCAATTGCAGAGGGTTTGCTAGTCAGCCCAAAAAACTAGCTCTCAGAAGACTGCTCACTTCGTCTCAGACAGACATTATATTTTTACAAGAAACGCTCTGCTTGGCTGAACCTCTCATTCACACACTAAATTCTTGGCTACCTAATTGGACCTTCCATGCTCTGGACGCGTCTGGGAGATCTGGGGGTTCTGCAATTGGGATAAGTAACAAATCTCTAGAGATCAGGAACACTTGGGGAGGTAGGGGCTTCATCGGCATGGATATATTGGCCCACCCTCTTGAGATGGATATCCGTATTATGAATGTATATGGTCCATGTGCAGACAGGGCTAACTTCTGGAGAACTTTTTTGAACTCAGACCTTCTTCAGGCGGACAACATTATATTAGGAGGGGACTTAAACTTTTCTTTGGGCTTTAGTGAATCTTGAGGTCACTTGGCCCAAGTAGACAACTTATCTGATACCATCTCTACCCTACTCGAGGAACATCAGTGGGTGGACATCCCAACTACCAGGATTCAATTTACCTGGACTAATAATTGTAGTGGCGACCACAGTCTTGCCAGAAGACTTGACAGATTTCTCATCAACGAAGCTTTCCTAAGCAGTCTCCCACGCATTCGTCAATGGGTTGGTACTGGAGGCATCTCAGACCATCGACCAATATATTTGGAATTGGCCGATGCGAATTAGAAGATCAAGAGCCCCTTCAAATTCAATGCCTCTTGGCTTAAATATCATTCGTATATACAGATGGTCACTAATTACTGGCAGACCAACCTCATACTGGACAATGAGGATCATACTGAAGGATTTATAAGGAAATTGTTTGAACTTAAGAGGGTCTCTAAAATTTGGGCTCATCAGAAGCGTATGAATGATGACAACTCTCTGAGGGAAGCAGAGAGAGCTATTGCAGCACATGAGGACACCTCAAATGGCACCTTCCCTATAGCTAAGAGTAAAGAACTCTACACCTCTCACATTATGAAGCGCTCCCAAATCCTGAAGGAAAGGGAAGAGAGCTGGAGGCTCAGGAGTAGGGCAATTTGGCTCACTGAAGGAGACGACAACACTAAGTTCTTTCATAAATTTGCCAATGGTAGAAAAGCCATTAATACCATTTGGGAATTGAGCGATGATCAGGGACACTTAGTATCATCTCAGATGGATCTGGCTAGATTATCCATCGAACACTTCAAAAGCATCTACAAGGAGCCTAGAGTTGCGAACGTCATGGAAATCATGCGGGTTGTTGAACGCTTCCCCAGATTCGTAGAACAAGAAGACACAGGAGACATACTGATGGAAGTATCGAAGGAAGAGCTTGAGGCAACTCTAAAATGGTTCAAGAAAGACAAGGGCCCTGGCCCAGATGGGTGGACCATTGAGTTCTACATTTCTTTCTTTGAAATTCTGGGGGATGACCTACTCAAGATAGTGGAGAATTGCAAAAGGAGTGGTAGAATATCCCCAGCCATTAAATCTACCTTCATTGCCCTTATACCGAAATCTGACAATCCCTCCTCCTTCAACGATTTTCGTCCCATTTCCCTTTGTAACTGCCTATATAAGATTATTGCTAAGATCATCGCTAATCGCCTTAAGCCTATCCTCTCTCGACGCATATCATCTGAACAGTTTTCTTTCCTTCATCACAGACAGATTCATGAAGCCATTGCCACTGCGCAAGAACTCCTCCACTTTGCAGACAAAAAAGCAAAAGGGTATGATCCTGAAGGTAGACATCAAAAAGGCTTTTGATAGAGAAACTAGCTTTATATCATAATTTTGCTGACCCATCTAGGATTTCCTTATGCATTTATCAAATGGATTATGAGTTGTATAATTGATGTATCTTACAGTGTGTTACTTAATGGGGAAGCTACATCTTTCTTCAGCTCGGAGAGAGGACTCGGGCAAGGATGTCCACTCTCACCCTTACTTTTCTTACTTATCATGGAAGGATTAAGTAGAACCATTACATCCGCTCACGATAGGAATCATCTGACAGGCATCAAGATATCCGAGAATTTTTTCCTCACTCACCTATTGTTTGTTGACGACATTCTCATTTTTTTGAATGGTAGCATTGGGAACACCACGGCCATATAGAACATCTTCAATCTATTCCAACAGGCTACTGGGATGTTAATAAATAACAGTAAATCCTCTATTACCTTGGTTGGCTGCACACAGCATGAGATTATATATACTTCACAGCGTTTCCCATTCACCGCTCTGAACTTGGCAGATGGGATAAAATACCTGGGCTTTAGATTAAAGCCCCTTGGCTACAGGATAGCGGACTGGGCACGGCTCATTGCGAAAGTGGAAAAGAGACTCCAAGTATGGTATCATAAATATCTATCTCGTGCAGGCAGACTGATCCTCATCAAAGCTTTGATAGAATCCACTCTAGTCTATTGGATGACCCTGGCTTGGATACCGAAAGGCATATTAAACAGACTACAAAGTATATGCTACAGATTTTTATGGAGCGGTAATAAATCGGGCAAGCTTTTTGCCTGGGTCAAATGGGACACAATAGCTAAGCCCAAGAGTTGGGGAGGATGGTGCATCAAGAGGCTTGACCTATTCTCCAAAGCCCTGGCGGCCAAGCTTGGCTAGTAGCTCATTACGTCTAACAGTCTCTGGTCCCATGTTGTTCATATGAAATATATCTGGCCCATGAATCTGATGGACTGGTTTAGACAGCAGCATGGAATGAGTAATAACATTTCCAATATATGGAAAGCAGTCATCAGTACACTACCCCTCTTACGTGAAGGCATCACATGGTGTATTAAGGAGGGAAATGCTATACGTATCGGCTTGGATCCATGGGTAGGCTGTGGTAATTCCCATAGATTACCAGCAGACTTAATAAGGCATTTACTCAGTAGGGGTATCACCCACATCAAGCACATTGGTGACCATATCAACTCTACTTTTCTTCAATAGGCATGGGAAACGACTCGAGAATTGGACATCCCGGTTTAGTAGCAGCAGGATTGGCAGGACTATATGGACACCCTTACCCAGGCACACATCTGTCTCACTGAAGGACCAGATGAGATCATCTGGGCTTTTGCAAAACATGGTGTATATTCTCCGAAACAGGATTATATTAGACTTATGGAACCTCAAAAGCCCCAGAATATACTTCTGACTTGTAAAATGCTATGGAAGCTCAAAGCGGCCCCCCGCTCTCGATTACTGATGTGGAACATCCTTTTTGACAAGATTCCTACAGGGACTAATCTGATGAAAAGATCTTTTCATGGCCCATTCTGGTGCCATCTGTGCCGAAATGAAGAAGAAAGCACAAAACATATTTTTCTAAATTGCCCCACATCCAAGGAATATTGGAATTCCATTACTGCTCACTATCCTCCCTAAAAAATTGGAATGGGCACAATATTATGGATGCTTGGAATACATGGTGCCTAAATCACAACAGTAAAGCCAAAAACATGCCTCTGCTTGTATGTTGGTCAATATGGATTGCCCAAAATTAGTCTATCTTCAATCACAGATCCCCCCATTGGCCTGCCATCATGCTCCACACCATTGCAGACTTCGACCTTCTTCCTGAAGATGATCCCAACACCCCTCCCTGCACCATCATACCTGAAATCATTGATAAATCTAAGCCCTGGGCATACTTTGATGGCTCTGCACAGGAGGCTGGCTGTGGGGGCGGTGCCATCATTCACCTTAATGAATATCATTGTTTCAAGATCCAGATTAATTTAGGCAGTGGAACTAATAGCTTTGCTGAACTTTGCACAGCAAAACATATTATACATTTTGCATTGGAAAAACAATGCAGGCATCTACAGCTGTTTGGTGACTCTAAAATCGTTTGCAATTGGTTGAATGATGCATCTCACTGCAACGCATTTTCATTGAGGCATATATTAGAAGAAGCTAAAAGAATGTTATCATCTTTTGACTCCTTTGTCTGTCGACACATTTACAGGGAGAAAAACACAGAGGCAGATCACCTATCCAAAGAGGCAGCACTTAGACATGGGATCGATTGGTTGATATAGGAAGAAATTGATGGGACTTACTACCAGAACTATCATAGACCTTTTGATGATCTCAGAGTCAATGGGCAATAAGCCCCATATCTATTCTGATCATCCTTATATATATTACACATATTTACTCTTTTGGTACTGGTACATGCTAGATTTTGATACTTAAAGACTTTTTCTCTCTGCGTAGAGATAGATATAATATTGATCTCACTCACTCTATGTTAGCAAGTAGACATAGACACAGTATAGTAGATAGCAGACTCCCTGCGTGGAGACATAACAACTTACTTTTTGGCTATAAGTTTATGAACTCGTCAGGCACCTCTGCCTCCATATGCATATGTTATAGCATCTACAAAATGTAATTTCTTTACATCAATAGAAATTACGACTTTTTTCCATGGGAAAAAAAATATGATCGGAAAGAGAAATTCAATCAAGTATAATTTTTTTATGATTTTTTTCTTTTCATATATGCATTAATACTTAGGGAAAGCATCTCTTTGTGGGTTTCTAGGGTAAAATGGGATTTAACATGGGGTTTTTACATTTGCTAGGTAAAAAGGATTTTTATCATAGGAAAAGGGATTTTTAGTGGAAAATGTATGAATATGAATGTATGAAGGGGAATATGAATGTCAAGGAAGTTAATTACTTGATCAATTAGACCTTCATTTTCCTTGTGTAATTGCCTCATGAGCATAGAAACATGATAAATATTCATTTTGTCCAATCAACCATTAAACTTCTGCAACCTTTCTCTACTTACCCTTTGCTTATCCTATCATTTTTTCCTTCACTTAATGGGTGTATTTAGGCTAGAAAACCCTTTTCCTTTCTTTTATTTTACAAAATCAAACTATCTAAATCTACCTTATAACCTCCAAGGGCTCAGATTAAACTGATGAGCACCTTATTATTCTCTACCTAACTATTGATATGCCAAGATTAAACAATTTGGCCAGATATTTATTCTCTAACTATAACATTAAATTTAAAGCATGAAGCAGTCAAGATTAAACTATTTGACTGTCATGGGTTGTGGCATTTAACGCAAGCTACACACAACCATTATTTTGTAGAAACAGAATAGTGGCATTTAGACTTGATCACTTCCAGAGTTTATTTGTTTTCTTTTCTTTCTATCCTAATATTTTGTTTTTGCCTTGATTTTTTAGAGCATCTAACCTAACATTTTCTTTGATATGGACATTATCATCAAAAAATATTTTTTCACTAGCATTTTATTCACTATGTTATGTCCATATCCTAACTTAACATTTTTTTTTCAAATATTCTATCTTATCAAAACCAAAAAATGCTACAACAATTCTGAAACCAAAGAACAATTCAGTTGTGAGTTCCTATTGGCTTTACAAGGTAAAGAAAGTTGCTGATGGTAGTGTGGAGAAGCATAAGGCAAGATTTTTTGCCCATGGCTTTTCACGGGTCGATGGGATTGACTATGATGAGACTTTTGCTCCTGTCGCAAGGTACTCATCTATCAGATCGATGTTGGCGCTATTAGCACAGATGGGTTGGAAGATCCATCAGAAGGATGTGAAGACTGCATTCCTCAATGGCAAGATTGAGGAAGAGGTGTACATAGAGCAGCCGAAAGGTTTTGAAAGCTTCGATCATGAGTCGCATGTGTGTCGACTCAAGATAGAATTATACGGGTTGAAGCAAGCACCTCGTGCTTGGTACACCAGGATAGACAACTACAAGAGGTGTACATAGAGCATCCGAAAGGTTTTGAAAGCTTCGATCGTGAGTCGCATGTGTGCCGACTCAAGAGAGCATTGTACGGGTTGAAGCAAGCACCTCGTGCTTGGTACACCAGGATAGACAACTACTTCACTAGGTTGGGCTTCACAAAGAGTGAAGCGGATGCAAACCTGTACAATAGCGTGGTGAAAGGTAAGCTGTTGATCATCGTATTTTATGTTAATGATTGCATATTGACTGGTGATGATCAATTGATCGTGTCTTGCAAGGAGGACCTTACAATAGAATTCTAGATGAAATACATGGGTCTCATGCATTACTTCCTTGGCATGGAAGTGTGGCAGAAGGATGGGGAGTTGTTTGTATCTCAGGGAAAGTATGCCAACAAGATACTCAATAGATTCCACATGGAGAAGTGCATGCCCATGCAGACTCCTCTAGCTAGTAACTAGAGGAAGGAGGATGCTACTTCAAGAGAAGTAGTAGAGGCTACCGTGTATAGGCAGCTTGTCGGTTCACTGATGTACTTAGTGAACACACGACCAGATTTGTGCTATGCCATGAACCAGCTGAGTCAAGCCATGGTTCATCCTACCAAGATGTTTTGGAAGGCGGCAAATCATGTATTGAGATACCTAAGAGGCACATCTCAGTATGGATTATGGTACAGATGGACAAAGGGAGTGAAGCTACAGGGATTCACTGTTGCAGATTGGGCAGGGAGTCCATCAGATTGGAAGAGCACATCGGGAGGGATTTTCAAACTTGGGTCAGCTGCAGTTTCTTGGTACAACAAGAAACAAAGGTCGGTTGCACTCAGCTCGGTAGAGACTGAATACATGGCTGCAAGTCAGGCAAAATGTGAGGCCATCTGGATGCGGAAAATCCTAGTTGGTTTGTTTGATTAGAGGATGGATCCAACTATGATCTATTGTGATAATCAGAGTTGTATCAAACTCTCTAAGAATCCAATATTTCATGATAGGTCCAAGCACATCGACATCTGGTATCATCATCTCAGAGACTGTGTAGTGAGGAGGATCATGTTGCTGCAGTATATTTCGACAGAGGAGCAAGACGCTGACATTTTGACAAAGGCATTGTCAAAGTGTAAATTCGAGTTCCATAGAGGCAGGATCGGGGTGGCAGATAATCCCTTTCTTATTGAGAAGGAGTGTTGAAATGTGGCAACAAGAATATTCCAATTTTAATTTGTCCTTGAATTAAAATTGTGAATTAAAATTCGAATTTAGTCTCGCCAATTGCTTGAAAATAATTAATTAATTCATTATGGATTAATTAGTTGGAGAAATTCAAGTTAGAAGTCTTTTTGAAGTCATGCAATAGTTATCCCTTAAATTAAGGAGATTATCCCTTAATTAAGGAGATAAGATTAAGTTATATTTGAGTTGTAATTAGTTAGCTCAATTTATTGAGTTAAGTCCAGTTAAATTAGTTCCAAACTGTTTGAGGAACTAATTGTGAGTTATCAGTCAGTTGATACATGCATGCACTCAACCAGTGTACTCCAGATAACTGAATATTCCCTCATCAGTAACTCATGCATGTCTATTATGAGAAAGACCCAGTTGAACTAAATGTCAAGGACAGTGTACTATCAATTGCATGCATTTTCCTATAAAGAAAACTCATGCATGTAGAAGGAATCATTCCTTGAGGATTGCGCATTTCTGACAGTGTGTTAGATCAATGTGTGAGATCAGTGTTCCACTTGGTAACAGGAGGATCACCCCGGAGAAATTGCGCAAGGAAATAGGAGCTTGGAGGGCAGAGGATAATTTTTTTGTGAGAAGCCAAGTTTGCCTATGAGCATCTGTGAGGATTGTAATAAGATCTGGCTAGTTGTGAGAGCTAAGGATTTGTATAATTCTGATGTATTTCCACTTTATATGATAATACAGATAGTGGGGTTTTTAGCTAGGCTTTCCCCAAAGTATTCTTCTGTGTATTGTGCATTGATTCTTCTTCTTCTGGTTATATTGTTCAGCTCGATCTTTAAGCTTCCGTAAATTGATAGTAGAAGTAGATTATAGTATTTTGCTTTGGTTATATTGCATTATCGGATTAATCTACAGTCAAAATTACTACAGAAAAAAAAAAAATAAATAAAATAAAAAAATAAAAATAAATAAAATAAATAAAAAAAATAAATAAATAAATAAATAATAAATAAATAATAATAAATAATAAATAAAATAAATAAATAAAATAAAATAAAATAAAATAAAAATAAAAATAAAAAAAATAAAAATAAAAATAAAAATAAAAAATAAAAATAATAATAAATAAATAAATAAATAAATAAATAATAAAAAATTAATAAAAAATAATAAAAATAAAAAATAAAAAATAAAAAAATGAAGGGGGAGGTTGCGGTTCAGGATGGATCTACCACTCCACTATCGAAGGGTCCAAAATTAGAAGAACATCAAAGTTCAACAGGTCCAAGTGGAACCAAAAGAGAAATTTCCTCAGGGGATTAAAAATTAGATAAAGAACCCCCATATTTGGAGGAGGGTCGAGATATAGCTTTGGTTCTAGTTGATCTAGATCAAAATGGGTGGCAACAAGTTCAAAGAAGGAAGGGAAAGAAAGAAAAAATAACTCTTCTTGTCATCCATAATTCCCTCTTTCACTATCTTATATTTTTCTTCTTTTTTTTCTTGCATATTCTTGGATGCTCATGGACATTTTAGCTCCATATTTTCTCTTTTCTGATTTCTAGTGTATTGTATTTCTCTTCCATGCCTCTTTAGCGTACACACTGTGTGTTTACAAAGTGGTATTTTTATTTCTATTAATAAAAGTTAGGAGTTTTTTCCTATGGAAAAATATATTATTTCTTTTTAAATAGTGTATTTCCTTATTTTATTGATTGTATTGACTGATTAGGTGTAAATACTAAAAAATGCCTCCCCTTGGTTGCACTAAAACATACACATCAATTGTCAATCATTGATGCATTTGGTATCCCACAAAGTTCCAACAACCATCTAATTATCAAAATGAAGTTGACGCTCATCTACTTGAAGATGATGAAAATGATAGTGTGGAGCATGTTGGAAGCAAACAACCATCAAATAAATGCAAAATAATGTACAAATCCAAATGTAAGATAAGGTTTCTATGGGCTTATGTTGTAAAAGATTGTAAAAACAATGAAAGGATAAAATGTTCTTGGTGTGTTAAATTTAAGAGAGACACTCCATTTGCTAAAGAGGGAAGTATCACTCTTCAAGCTAGTGTTCTTCTTTGTCATGCAGAATTAGAAGCTCATAAATTTTCTTTACAAATTTTGGAGGGAGAAACCAAACAAAGTAATCTTCCAATCACTAAACACGTAGAGCTAATTGTAGATGGTGAGGAGAGAATTATATCAGTGATTGAAAACATGTATTTTGTTGTTATACATGATTTATCGTTAGAAATTTATAATTCAATATGTTACTTGAACATGTTGTCTTTCCATGATACTAAAGTCTAGGATAGAATCTTAAATCATTGACGCTACCAATCCAAGTATCACAACAAGACTATTTTGCACAGCGGAATAATATACAACAATAAATCTACTAGTGCACAAAATATACACAACTTTTTACAAGTTTATAATAACTTAACTTAATTATATTAATCCAACTGAATAATACAACATTCTAGGGCCCCCGTACCAGGGATAATGGTCGTCATACGTCCACTAATACAAGACTATACAACAACTTAGGGCTTTGTCTCTTTCGTGACGACAACAAATTTACCCTAAACAAGATACTTTGGCCATCTAGTTGTATCAGGCTCTCTCACCTCCTCTCGGTTGTACCCTGTACACATTTGCCCAATCCTTCAACTCCCAATTCGTAGCACCTGCTTCTATCAATGCACCAAGTCCATCTGGCCACTAAATCTTGGTTCCATCTGCTCTGCCATTGAATGTTAGTCATTCAACGCATCAAGATATCGAGACTCCTGTCAAGTTTTTCACAACTTCATTTGTGAACAACTCTCAACTTCCCACTGTTGCTCCCCATTTACTTAGGGACTTCTTCCCATTATAGTATTCCTCTGTCACTCCAATGAAGACTAACATAGGGCACGAATAGTCACCACCTATCACTCCAAGATGTCCTTCTCCCACAATTAACACTGCATAGGAGAACTTCCCTTGTTCTTCTATAGATGTCCTTCTCCACAAGGCAAGTCTACGGCTACTCAAACTACTCCTAGTTGATTAGGGCTATGAGATCTCATTCTACCACATCTAACAATTCCTTATTCCTTCAAGAGACTTGTTTTTTCGGGCTTGAAGCAAGCCTCTACAATCTTCCCAAGTTGTTCTTTAGGTTGGTCCAACTTTGTCATTCCTAGCAACTACCTTATTCCATCAAGGTCAGTGCACTTAGGGCTCCAACTTGGTCCACTCTCACGCTGCCCTTGAACAAATCACTTGTGTCCCATACATTTTCCAATATGGATCCTTCATATATTCTCACACACCATCCAAACTTGGTTGATCTAGAGATCTGAGAATGATGCCCTTTGTTCTGCAATAAAGGAGTAATTGCACAAATCTGGGCTCAACCAACTATTGTATCATTTTCCCACTGGTTAGGGAACCCAACCACTTTAGTTACCCTTATTCTTGGCTGCTAACATATTTTCACAACTTGTCCAACCTGGACCCTCATCCATCTAGCAAAAAAACCAACTTAATTCATCATCAAACATAACTCTAGGTTGATATGGCACTATTGTAGGGTTATGTTGCTAGTTAGGGCTTCAGACAGCCCATTTCATCCCTTCCTCCAAGCTCCAAAACCATAATCTCAGTTATGTTAGAAAATAAAAAAGGCAAAAGGATTCCCTTATGTTGATAATTACTTGTGATATTCTTGTAGTCTTCTTAATTTTCTTTATGTTTTTCTTTTATCTTCTTTTCTTCAAGTAATCATCAAATCAAAACATGAAGATCAATGACACCATATGTAGGCACTCAACCAAGGCTAAAACCCCTCTATAGGGGAGAACCCAGTCAAACTCTTCCGCTAGTAAATCAAATTGAGATAGACCAAGACCTTAGACTTTACCAAAATACCTTTCTCCTCCACCAAGTCATCCTTCCAAGATGATTATGAAAACTTCAGTGGTCTCCTCTTGTCTTGCAGCTTCAACCCAACAAAAACCTAGAATTTTGGCCCCCAGCTTCCAAATTTCCACCCTACTGCAGATCTGAAATTTTGGCCTTCCCAGCAGCTTCAGAATTTTGCACGTGTGAGTCAAAGAGAGAGAAAAGCAACTTCTTCTTGGTTGACAAATGTCTCCTCCTTAGTTATGGTTTTCTCCTCCTTGGGAATTTTTCCCTTCTTTTCTGCCTCCAGCTATTGTAGATCGAACTTCTTGGTTGGTGCTCCAAATGAGGTTGATTTGTTTCCGTTATATAGTGAATTAGTAAGGTCGAATTCTAACAAAGTAAACTATCAAATGAGAACTAAAGCGAAAAAACCCCTAAAAAACATGAAAAAAACAACTAAAAATGAAAGGTGTTGATGCTGGAATAACGTTTTTTTTGTGCGTGTGTGTGGCGGGGGGTAAACTTTCAACATTTTTAGAAAATGGCAATGAAACCCAAATTTTTTGTGCAAAAAACACCTTGAAAACGAAAATCATTGATGCTGGAATAAAGTTTTTTTTTGGATAAATTTTCAACATTTTTTAATAATGGCATTAAAGATAAAATGTTATGACTCCAAAAAACTTTAAAATTCCAGTAATTTTTAGGCATTACATTAAAGATAAATATCATGTCTCTAAAAAGCTTTAAAATTCGAACGATTTTCAAGCATGACATTAAGGATAAAATATCACTTCTCTAAAACCCTTAAAATTCTAACAATTTTCAGCCATGGTGTTAAATAAAAAATACTTATAACTATTTTCAACCATAGCATTAAAGATAAAATATCACAACTTAGAAATTTTTCAACCATGGAATTAAAACCAAAGATCATGGCTACATAAAACTTTAAGTTTTCAACATATTTAAACCATCATGGCATTATGAAAAAAATAATTATGACTAAAAAAACTTTAGAAATGAATACCCAAATGAAAGAGTCATTATATGGAGAAGAAGATATTGGAGCTTCGGTGAAAATATCGGCTGCAACCTAATGCAGGCTAGGGTTAGTTCACTTGCTACCTGCCGAGATTGAACGGTTCGCTCCAGTCAAGACCTTGCCTTTTCCACTGTCGTTCTTACCATTTGCACCGAACACACCCAAGGTGGCCCTCCTATCCGTTATTGTCGTTTGGCTCTACAGCGAACCTCTAGTGAACGACATTTCGAGGACTCCTAGTAGCTAGTAATTCGTTTTCGATCGGTTACGGTCATGGAGCTTGACCAGGTAGACTACACTGAGGATCCTTTTGCCTCTGTCTCCATCTAGATGATGTCTCCTCCCCTAAAAATGGAAGGGTCGTTTCCCCAAAATCTCGGTTTGCTTGATGTCTTCTCCTAGACGGCCCCTATGCCCTCACCAATTGTTTCGGGTCCCTCTTGTCTAGCTGCCCCCTTGCCAGAGGACCCTCCCTCATGGCTGATTTATGCTACCCATCCACCTTCGCTGACAACCCTATAATTTATGGCTAGCTGCATTAGCCCGGACCCCCCCATTTACCCCCCAGGTTACTCACTATACCTACAGCTCAACATCTCTACTCATTTCCCCTCTTATGCTCCTGAAGGGTGCCCTGTTATCTTACCCGAAGGACCTCTTCTCTCACACTTTTCGGTGCCTCCCACCTCTGGATGTTTTGAAGGTACTCCATCTGAAATTGAAGTGAATTCATTTGATCACCACCCAGATGAATAGAATCCCCCTCTGGGGACTCCCCAACATGATGACAGTGCAAAGTGCCATAAGAAAGGGAAGAAGACAAAGTGTGTGAAGGAAAAATATCAAAACATCACTCTTCGTCTCAGCAAAGACATACAGATGGGGGAAGCATTGGACACAGCCAATAGGGTTTTAGTTTGATGGGTGCGAGGTCATAATTACTCCACAACCAGGCTCAAACAGTGGACTGCTGAAATATGGGGGCACATCTTGACAAAACTCCCATTTGTTCAAACACTAGTCATAGGATGGTTCGTGCTCTGCTTTGCAAGGGTTGATCACACTACATGGATTCTATCCAAATTCTAGCACATTGAGCACACCCCGGTGCTGCTCAAAATATGGAGCCCTCTATTCAACCCGGAGAGGGAGAAATTGGGCGCTGGGCCACAGTGGGTTAGACTCCCTGGACTGCCCCTACACTTCTAGTTTGAGGATATATCCTATTGTATCTAGAACGCCCTGAGAACCTATCTGGAGCATGAAAACTCATATCTATCTTCGAGCAATATGTCTCTGACGAGGATTCTGGTTCATCTCGACACAAGAGAGGGCCTGTAAGATCATATTACTCTACATTGGAAACACTACACGCACATCCAAATTCTCGATTACAAGGGATTTCCATTCTGGTGCAGGAGGTGCCACAAGGTTGGGCATTTAATCAAGGAATATCCATTGAACAAGTCAGTCAAAGCTTCATATCACCGAACGGCGAAGCCCGTCATAGACACAGAGGTACCTGATCATTGGGTGACTACCAACTCTTCTCAGAACAAGGAGGTCAAAGAAACTCCGAAGAAGCGCAGAAATGCTCCCATTCAGCCTCCCTCTCCTCCCATGACCAAGGCTCGGGCAACTACTATGGCTGCGCTCTCTTCAGGTCTGTCTACACTTTGCTCTTTCGTTTTTTCCAATTCGTCTTGTGCATCTGCTTTGGTCTCATCTAGAAAGCATTGTATTGTTTCTACTATTCCGTCCCCACACTCTTTGACCTACCCTCTAAATCCACCCCCCAGACTATCTCTTGCACCCTTCCTTCCTTCCCAGAGCCGACCATCTCTTCTGTTCACTCCATTGACTCTGATTTAGGGAATCGATCTCACCCCTACAACCTCCAATCACTTCACCAGTCTTTGCCTCTGGATACCATAGGCATTGGGATCATATCCCCTTCCATCCCCCCTAAACCACCTCAAGGCAGACCTTCATCCCTATCTAAGGCCAAGCAACAGGCGGACTTGGATGCCATAGTGGGTCTTCAACTTGAAATTGATTAGGTTCTTAGAGCACAGAGAAACTTGGTGTCCTCCCCCTCATGAAGCTGTTCTCCTTCAATTGCAGAGGGTTAGCTAGTCCCGAAAAAAAACTAGCATTCCATAGGCTCCTAAGCATTGAACGCGTGGATGTCATATTTTTTCAGGAGACGCTAGGTTTAACGGAGCCCATTTCACACCTACTTGAACTTATGCTTCTTGAATGGTAGTTTCATGCCCTTGATGTTAGTGGGAGGTCCAAAGGCATTGTGATGGGGTATAACTCCAGGACTATTAAAATGATCAATATCTCGGGGGATCTAGTTTCATTGGGGAAAACCTATTCACATCTGAATTAATTATTGAAATCAGAATGATTAATGTATATGGTCCATGTCAAAATTGGGCTTTCTTTTGGGAGCATCTGCTCAGATCCAGTCTCCTGCAAGTAGATAATCTTATTTTGGGAGGAGACCTAAAATTCTCCATTGGATATTCAAAATCATGGGGACAAAACACGCAGAATAATTCTCTATTGAATTTGTTCGAGAAAGTGCTGGAGGACCATGGCCTTATAGATATTCCATCAACCATATTACAACCCACCTGGAGGAAAAGAAGGACTGGCGAAGCAATGCTGGCCAGAAGATTGGACTAGTTCCTACTAAAAGGGTGATTCCTTGGGATAGGGTGTAACTATCGATAGTGGGTTGGGTCAGGGGCTTTTTCAGATCATTCACCCATATACCTTAATATTAGTGGTCATGTTAACAAGCCCAAAGCACCATTTAAGTTCAATGCTACATGGTTAAAATATCCTGACTATATCAATCTTGTTACCGACTATTGGAAGACCCATCCCCCTAGTGCGGGAGGTAACTTATCAGAAGGTTTTTCTCACAATTTAAACAATCTGAAGTGCCTCTCCAAGAGATGGGCTCATAAAAAGAGACTAAGCGAGGATGAAGTCCTGAGAAACACTGAAGCAGAGATTGCTACCATGGAAGATGAACACGAGAGGGGATATCTTACTCCAAAGCATAAGGAGAGGCTCACATCCCTCGTCTCCTAAAGGGACAAGATCCTAAAAGGTAGAGAAGAGTCATGGAGGCTCTGGAGTAGAGCCATCTGGCTTCAAGAAGGAGATGACAATACTAAATTCTACCACAAATTCGCTAATGGTCGCAAAAAAATCAACACCATATGGCATATGACTAATGAACAGGGCATCAAGGTACATTCCTTTCAGCACTTAGCCTCTCTCGGTACCTCGCACTTCAAGAAACGCTATAAGGCCCCTCCCAATGTAACACTAGCTGAAATCATAAGGGTGGCCAAACTATTCCCCCACTTTGTTGATCAGGAGGATGTTGAGGATCTCAATAAGCCTATTTCAATGGGGGAGTTAGAATCTACTCTGAAATGGTTTAAGAGGTACAAAATTCCAGGACCAGATGGATGGTCTGTCGAATTCTATACTTCTTTTTTCAAAATCATTGGAGAGTACCTTCTCAAAGTCATTGAAGAGTGTTGAAGCTTAGGATGTATGTACGAGGCCTTCAACACCACTTTCATTGCGCTCATCCAAAAATCTGACAACCCTGACTCCTTCAATGATTTACGCCCTATCTCTCTCTGCAACTGTATCTATAAAGTCATTGCCAAAATCATTGTGAATCGCCTCCACCCCATTTTATCCTCCCACATCTCCTCTGAAAAATTTTATTTGCTACAGGATCGACAAATTCATGAAGTTGTAGGTACAACACGGGAGGTCCTGCGCTCCATTTAGACAAAGAATCTAAAAGATATGATACTCAAGGTAGATCTCTCAAAATCTTTTGATCGTGCTAACTGGTTATATATCGGAATACGTTTGACACATTTAGGTTTCCCCATGGCGTTCATCAATTGGATTATGTGTTGTATAATAAATGTATCTTTCAGTGTCCTCATAAATGGATCAACTTCTCCTTTCTTTCACTCGGAAAGGGGACTCAGGAAAGGATGCCCCCTCTCCCCACTATTATTCCTACTCATCATGGAGGGTCTTAGCAGGCTTATTTTGGAGGATCATAGGATGGGGTGCTTACAAGGAATCAAAATCCCAAATAGCTGCACACTGACTCACTTACTCTTTATAGATGATGTTTTGCTATTCCTTAATGGTGGTATTGGGGACCTATCAGGGTTACAAAATATCATGGCCATATTTGGTACTGCAACGGGTATGGAGATTAATAGCTTAAATTCTACCATCACACTTCAAGATGCTCACCTCATGAAATTAAATTCACTCTCCACAGGTTTCCTTTCACTCTCCATACCCTCGATGATGGACTAAGATACCTTGGATACAGACTAAAACCCCACTACTACAAAATTGTTGACTGGATATGGTTGGTGGCCAAGATCGAGAGAAGACTAAATATATGGCACCACAAATATATTTCCAGAGTAGGCCGACTGATCCTCATTAAAGTTGTTCTGGAGGCCACACTTGTCTACTAGATGTCCCTACCATAGATCCCTTAAGGCATTCTCTCCAGGATACAAAACCTATCCTGCAGATTCCTTTGGAAAGGTAAACAAGAGGGAAGGATATTTGCCTCGACTAGATGGGAGTTACTAGCTCTGCCCAAGAAGGTGGGTGGTTGAGGTATCAAAAGTCTGACACACTTCTCAACTGCTCTAGCTGCTAAACTAGGATGGCAGCTAATCACCTTTTGCAGCTTATGGATGAGGGTGGCCTATTCGAAATACATTTACCCCCACAACATTCTGGAATGGATCAGACACCCCACATGGAATGGGTCAGGTATATCAATCATATGGAAATCAGTACTCAACTCCCTGCCTCTCATTCGGGATGGGATTACTTGGAAATTACACTCTGGCTCCTCGATGCACATTGGTTTGGATCCCTGGATTGGCAGTGGCAACTCACATAGGCTCCCTCAGGAATTAATCACGACGCTCAACAATGCTGACATCACACATATAGATCACATTGTGGATCCTGAAAACACCACCCTCTTCCAACAAGCGTGGAAATCTTCTCACCGCCTAGATCTCCCTCGGATTTGGCATCACAATTGGGATTCATACCTCTCGGTCCTCATTGAATCACACAACAAGACCACAGAGGGCAAGGACAAACTTGTTTGGGCTCTGCAAAAACACAGACTATATTCTCCCAAAGAAGGATATCTCTGCATTTATGCGGACCATCGACCACTGATTATAGAGCATTGGTGGAGCCAGCTGTGGAAACTTAAGGCACCTCCTAGATCGCAATTGTTCATGTGGACAGTGCTCATGAACAAGGCCCCCACGGGGGACAATCTCATGAAACAAGCTTTCCATGGCCCATCTTGGTCTTTCTTTTGCAAGAACAGCTTGGAATCCATTGACCACCTCTTCCTTTTCTGTCCGGTTACTATGGACCTCTGGCTATCGACTCTCCTTGCCACCCATATCCCCAGCCGATGGCAAGGCACATCTATATGGGATGCTTGATAATCGTAGTGGGTAATGGCAAACCCGATCAAAGCTAGAAACCTTCCTCTCCGAATCTACTAGGTCATATGGTTAGCCCGAAATCAGCTCATTTTCATGAATAACATACTTAACTGGCACATCATCTCTCTTTACATTCTGGCCACCTATCAACTCATCCCCAAGGATGACTATACACCATCCTCTAGGACGGTTTTACCTGAAGCTATCAACAGCGACTACCCTTGGGCATATTTTGACGGGTTAGCTCAAGAAGGAGGGTGTGCGAGGGGAGCTATACTTTACCTATCAGATACACATTTCTTTAAAATAAAAATGGGGTTGGGAATGGGTACAAATAATTTTTCCGAGCTCATTACTCTCAGACATCTTCTCCAATTTGCTTTAGAAAAGCATTGCAGAAAAATACAAATTTTTGGGGACCCAAAGATTGCTATTGTATCAACAATATTTCTACGTGTCATGCTTATACTCTAAGGCACATTCTTGAAGAGGCACAAAGACTCATAACTCATTTTTTATTTTTTTGTTTGTCGCCATATATAAAAGGAACACAACCAGATTTCCAATTTCCAATTAGCTTTCCAAGGAAGCTGCAAATCAGCCTAGACATACATGGATGATACAGGAACAAAGGGGCAGTGAACATTATCAATACTATCACCAACCATACATGGATGATACAGGAACAAAGGGACAGTGAACATTATCAATACTATCACCAACCATACATGGACTTCAGATTAAAAGGCCCGAAGGGGCCCATTTTTACTTGGATACTTTTTTGCATATTTATCATTACATATTTACCATTTACATGATGTATATAAAGGCAAAACAAACATGTACTCCCTGTGTGGAGCATTTTTGAACTTTGCTAATTTTTTGGAAAATTGTACTCCCTATGTGTTTTTGAGCTTTGATATTATTGATGGTAAAGTTGCCCCGCATTACAACATATGCTACACAACATCTACAATATGTAATTTTCTTGCTATTAATGAAAATTAAGATTTTTCTTTATGAAAAAAATTCATTATACCAAGAGTAATTTCTTTTTTAAATGCTAAAAGTACAACTATTTTAAAATCTTAGCCTAAGACAACTTGACACATTACAAAA